>LACB01000582.1:0-15884 GCA_030142185.1 Penicillium thymicola
AAGTCGCCGCAGAGCTAACGATCTTCAGCACCAGGTCGCAAACCTAGAGACCGCAGACCTGACCGCTGCGGTGAGCGGCATGGGGGTCAGCGCAGAGTAAGCCGTCCCATCTTGGGAGCGGTACACCTGGCTGCGATCTGACTTCGATGACCTTGAGAGGGAGAACGAGGACCTTGAGGTAAAGGCTCGGGATCTGAGAGAGGCAGTGGATGACCTCGTTCAAGAGGGAGAGAACTTGTACCAGCAGATGCAAGCCTTGGACACTATTACAGGAGCATACAATATTAATTCTTTTAAAACAGGGCTCTTTGTACTCCTAACTCTCAACTTTTAACTCTCAACTTTTAACTCTCAACTTTTAACCCTCAATTTCTTACTATCTTACTATCTTAGGATATAGTAGGTCCCCTATTAGTAGCAATCACTACCTAGTACCTCAATAGCGTACTATCAATCAGATCAGATAGGAATTCCTCCAGCGGGCGTAGTATCCTAGGCCTCCTAAACCATACCGCGAAGCTTCGATAAAAGGATGTGCTAATCTCTACCTAGTACATTACAAGGCAGCTGTCACCAATTTACTATGTCTTGAATTTGTCGAATAGTAGTTAGATACCATCTAAGTGCACTGTAATAAGAAAGTAATGGCTATGTAACCACCTAAGTACCTAGGTATAATGATATGATAATGAGGACAAAATATAACCACGAAATGCGAAATATGATGTGGGAATAGACGAAAGCGCCAGGGTATAGATGATCAAAACATAGAACTCCGCTTTTTTTCAAGCTTGGTAGCTGTATTTTCCTCCTTATTGCGCCGGAACCCAAAGAAACCGCTCTTTTTCGGCTGGACTTGAGGTGTCGGCCTCGATGCCGCTGGGAGAGCACCGCTGCTCGTAGGGTGGAACTCAACGGTAGACTGCGGTCGGGGTTGCGGGCGTAGTTGTTGTGGTCGGGACTGCATGACATGGGTGGAGGATTGAGCTCGGGGATCCATGCGCCCCGGTGCATGGAGGTATGGGCCATTGGGGACCGGTGCGCCGTGTGAATATTGTTGGCGGGGATGATGGGATGGACGACCCATAGGCTGAGAAGAAAGTTGGACTGAGGATTGGGAATATTGGTGGGAGTAAGGTTGAGGGGGTCCGGTATGTCGGGGTGGAAGGTAGGGCCGAGAAGATGGAGCTGGAGTATGTCGTTGTTTTCGTGCTTGCTCTTCTTCTTTCCCGTATAACTTCTGCAGGCGTTTTGTCTCCTTCTCGACTTCTGACTCCCGTTGACGTCGTGCTTTTTGTTCTGCGGCGAGAACCTCCTGGCTTCGTCGCTCCTCTTCCTGTCTTGCGAGTTCGTCCTGTCGCTTCCTCTCTTGTGGGGCCGGAGATGAGGAGTTTGGGATACTAAGACGAGGCGGGGATGGCTTTCCACTCATTGCCACGCTAAGAGGTCGTCGTGCCTGTGGGTTCTTCCGATCGAGCCTGGGATCACTAGTTGGCGTGGTCGGCGCTGCGATTGCAGCTGACCCTGCTACTGGCTTGCGAGCTTGGTTCGGTCCACCGGGGGTAATGTGAAAGGCCTCCTTCGCAGGGCCAAAGAAAATATCTCGAATCGCAACGGCTGCCAAGAGGAGGACGACCTCCAACCCCTTGGCATCTTCCATCTCGAGTCGGTAGAGATTGGGCTCGTAAAGAGTAAGCTCTTTCAGTCCTTGAAACAGAGCAACGGTGATATCTGGCTCGCGGCTCTTTGTGCGCGTGTCTGGAATTGTTGAAGTTTTGCCATGCAACAGACATGTTAAATCCTTTGATAGCTTTCCATCCTTGCGCCAACTGAACCTCAACTTCGGAGTCACGTCTGCAATAGAGGGATCGATCTGAGTCTGGTCTAGCGCTGAAGCTGACGGAACCCGGAATGTGTTTTGCGGCATCTCAAATTCCCACCGGGCTGGTTTGTTCCACGTTTTGGTATGATATTTCACTGTGATTTCTTGGTCGGGGTTGTAGAGCTGGATGCTGAACTCGGTAGGGAGGATAGGTTCTGGGGGTGGTACAGCACCACCATTTGCTCGAATCGCTTCTGCCGACATACTCGGTTGTGTCCAATCTGGAGCCACGGCTACCTCGCCGTAGACAACGTCTGTCACGTAAGGGTCGTACAACGCGACTCCGTAGCGGTTTTGTGATGTTGGGGAGGCGGGGTCAAGCGCGCGTAAGGAGTAAGCAGGTTCGGGGTCGTTTCCATGTTGGCTATGGTATATGGTGCTGATCTGAGGCTGTTTTGGGTTGCTCTTGAGAAAGAATGCTGTCCTGCAGTCAGTATGAGAATCTTGAAGCCAGGGGATGACGTAGCTTGCGCTAAGAGAGGAGGCCTCCTTGATCCTTACAAACGTACTGGGTAAATTTTCATCAATCATCTTGTCATCTGGAGTGTGTAAAATTCAGCAAGAGACTACTCAGGTTATGTGGAGGAGTTATATCCAGAGCTCGCCCGCAGAGTGAAGTCTGCGCCACGGGACTTAGTGATCGGCGCCTAAAAATAGAAGGCCTATCCCCGCTGATTCGTACGCCAATTGAAGGCACCAGCATTTAAAGTATTTTAGAAAGCTATCTCTTAGTTAACTATTGTAGATCAGACTATACGGGAAAATGTAGGCATCGGCATTATATGCATGACATCTGAAACCTAACTGCCTATGTGTTTATATATTATTTGACTCGACACAGACCTATGTTGGTGCGATCCTAATCAAAAAGACTAAATCGACATGCTATCCACACAATAAACATTGTATACCTGCAATATTTCTCAAATACTGCCTTTCATTGTGAACCAATGTGATCATTACTCTAATTGTGACAGTTTTCCGTAGCATTTATAGCAATGCAAGGGCTTCCTTTAAGGGAATGTCTATATTATCAATTTGATTAGTACTGAGTCTAAATCCAGAGGAAGGAAGGGTTTATATGGGTACTTAGTCGTATATCCATTAGGCAGTGCTCTTTTTCACTTATTACCCCATCGAGGTGTGGTTTCTAAATTCCATGTCAGTACTGAGGGCGAAGAGAATGACTTAGCTGTGACTGGGCTTGAACACCGTTGAGATAATCCATAACTAATAATTGGTCAACAAACAATCACTAACTATAATTGAATTAGTATGAGTACACAGAGAAAGTAATATAATCAGTCAGCTTGCATGATAATGAGCTGGCCATAGGAAGCATTCTTGGATGTCTATATGACGCAAGTTAGTCACAGGGGGTTATAAAAGGAATGACTTAGCTGTTTGATAAGTATAACATAGCTAGTCTTAGAAAGGAATCCGTAAATAACTGCGATATCAACCGTTCAATTAATCAAGCTAGTCCCGATGGTCTATTGACATATTGACATATGACTATCTGTAAAATCCAAATTAGTCATAACGGGGGTTCAAGGGAATGGCCTAGGTATTTGATATGAGCACTCTATTGCACAAGAATCAAGTCCTATATAGATGCGTTAGTACGGAATCCAAATCACAGGGGAGGGGAGCAGTAAATGGTAAATCTAGCTCACTATACGGCTGATCGCTGATATTGTGACCTATTATCGAGGTGTATCTATAAAATTCCCATTAGTGACACGAAGGCAGAGAATGACTTAGCTGCTTGGTAGGAGAACTATGTGATGATGTCCAAGTAAGGAAGATCGACGGGCCTATGCTTCGTTAGTACTGGATTCGCATTTCCAAGAAGGGCAATAAAGGACTTAGTCATTTTGTTATCGGTATCTGAATCTCCATTTTGGGGAATAGTTTCTCAGGGGACCTAATTCAGTCTGTTAGTGTGTCTCTGTACACTTGGAATGACCTACCGGATGGAAATTTGATATGTAGAACGGTATACTCGAAAGACTTATCAAAGGACTTAGCCGTAGACAGGTAATAAACGATGGATGTATCGATACTCGTCGTCGTCGTCGCCGAATGCCACGGTGCCCTAATCTGCTATGTTATATGTTAGTAATAACCATCCAGTATGAGGCCACCCACCTGTGATATATAGATAGATATGATAGCGTGTAAGTAAATGTTCCTAGATAGAAGGTGTTAGTGTCTATCCTGCAAGTGAATAGAAAGGTACTCAGCGAATGATTCCTAGCCCGTATAGTAAGTAGGTGGAAGACAAGTGTTGAGCTGTCTTGAGCTGGAATGCTCCTGATGATGGGATTAAAAGCGAGGGGCCCGAAAGCCATTATATAGACAATTATATCCAAGACAAAGGGTAGCCCAGCTCATAGATTTTCTCCACAAGTCCTTGTCGGCATGCTTGTCGAGACTATGGCAAGACTGTTTTATTGTGTTTTCGAAACCGAAGAAGGTCATTGTTCACTCGAAGATAAAGAATATTTAGAACGGGTAAAGGACTTGACAATGAAGGCCTTCATATAATCTATGCTCATCAGCTTTGTTCTATTGTTTGCTGAAACAGCCACCGAGGGCTAAAATAGTCCAAGGGGCTCTAGTACCAAGGGTACTGGGGTAAAAGAAAGCAACAGACAATGGAATAAAGAGCCTTGCTTAAATCCAAGAAATCTTTTTCTTTTTGGTTCATGTCAGATCTATGTATATACTGGTTCTATCTTTGTAACACGTCGCAATCTGTGACAACCGAAAGGTACAATAGCAATGTCCATCAAGATCACGCTTTTGTTCACTGCCCAGTTCATACTCGGACTCCATTAACCTCCTCACCTCCAGTGACCTTAGCCGCCTCCCGTTCCGCAGTGCTCATCTGCAATCCCTGGTCATCCCAGCCCTGGGTGCCCTTCTTATACAGCGTCCTCTGTTCTTCCCGGTTAGGCATAGGTCCAGTCTTACCCCGGCGCTGCCGTGAGTCAATTGTCTCCTCAAGTGAGGCATTATCACCATCCAGTGGGTATCCCTCCAAATCGTCTGTGTGTGTTTCCTCGCTGAAAGAGAAAGTACGGTACTCGGTGTTGGACCAGCCGGTACCTGCAAGAATGAAAAACGGCGTTAGCGGTATGATCCCCTACAATCGTAGCATCATATCACATACCCTGGTACTGGCTGCTCTCTTCCCAGTCTTCAGTGAAATAGTGCAAGAACCCTCCGTGCGTGACCATGACGATTTCCTTCTCGGGGCGGGCTTTCAGCCAGCGACGGGCTGCACGAGCGCGTTCCTTGAGGGCTATGTTGATTGGGGCGTAAGGACCGGAGAACTTTGTGAGAGATAAATGTGAGTACATCACGTGCTGGATATTGCGGAGGCAATCCCCAAACCGCAAGAAAGAGAGAAACATACCTTGTTATTCCACCCCTCTTGCACGAGATCCAGATCAACTCCTGTCTTGAACTCCTCCTTCAGAACAGAAGGTTCGCTGCCAGTATCACATGGAACGTCTGAGGTCTCCTGAATATCAGGCAGGGCAATAATCTTCAAGTCTGGATTTGACTCGAAGACGGGGGCAAAACTCTCGAGCGCAGTATAGAGGGTGCGACGAAGGGGCGAGGCGGTCACCAGGTCGATGTTGGCATGGTGGGGGAAGTTCTCGCGGAGCGTTTTGCATTGCTCGTGGCCGAGGTCAGTGAGGAGGGGGTCTTGGATAATGTGGTTGGCGGTGCAAACGTTGTGCAGGCCCTGTGATTATCTATTAATTCGACTGAGCAGTGAAGAGTGAAGAAGGTTGCGAATGAATTGTTGAAGCTCAGGGAGGTCGGACTGCGATTGTTGTCACGAAATGTACATACTTGGGCGTGGCGGACGCAGTGGATAATTGGGGCCATATTCGATATTCAAGAGAGTACCAGGAGTAAGCTGGTGAATTTCACGTTAGATACTTGCAGGAGTTGCAGATGTTGAAGACGTTGGAAAGTTGCTTATCGCGGGACGTGGGGGTGATAGCGGTGGAGGGCTTGTACAGGCTTGGGCAAAGGGTGGTGCCTTACAGAGTATATTTGACCCCCAAAGAAATTTTGATGTAATTAAGAGAGATATATAGTTACATACGCGAGAAATAGGAATAGACAATTCAGGGACGCGAATATTAAAGTATTAAGAGTCATATACCTCCCCGGACCTCAGAAGTCCGATTTGGTCGAGCGCCACATCAAGCGAACCACACACAGATCTGCATTGGAGTCCGATGGAGACCTATAAATTGTTGATTTGTCTATCTTAATGAGGGATTAGATGTCTAGAAAGTCAAGTACTTCATGAGAATATGCTATTTGCGCCATATGGGATAGAATGACAACACCACATCAATGAAATATAGAACAAATGGGTATGTATAGGTAAAAAACAATGGAATCCGACAGCCTTTTATGCAACGCCGAATCCTTGGGCATTTTCGAGAGCCTTGTCAAGCTTTTGCGCCAAGGCCTCCCTGGACGAGTACTCTGGAAGAAGTAAACGTCCGAAGCACGTTAAGCTGGTAGGAAGACGCTAGGTGAACAATTAGTATGAACAATCTATATTATGTAGGTTATAAAAAGTGGTAGAACTTACCAAATCTCCGACGCCATTTTTCTGGATCACAAACATGATGCTTGATATCCCATTGACGGGTACTCGGTCACAAGCAGTGACGAATTCGAGTAACTGAGCCCTCTTTTCATTGGGGTATTGTTGGATAATATCCCAGAAGTCACGAATGACACGATGATCAGGACCAAATCCACCCTCGTACCGGGTATGGTTCTCGAGCTCTTCTACGTCAATTGATTGAATACCCTCTACCACGGTTTTCAGCGCTTCCGGGGAGAAGATGGACAGAGCCGATCGATCTAGGCACGTGTTGAACCCCCTCTGGAAGGCTTCAAACTGTGGTCGAATGGATTTGTCTGTGAGCCAGAAGATGTAATCCTTGACAAACTGGTGTCGATTTTGGTTGGTCACAAGAGCGGCCTCTTCAGCCGGAGGTAGAGGGGACTGAAGTGATATGGACTCAGACACTGACTTGGCGGTCGTGTCTGAGGCGGGCCCACATGATGTGACATCGGTAGCCTCCTCGACGGGCATGGAGGTTGGTGATCTCAATACCGTAGGGTCGCAGTAAGCTGGCATATCCATCCAGGCGCTGGAGCCCGCAATAGGAGCCGGAGCAGTGATTTTGACTTTGCTAGCAAGAGGCCATGCCGCATCACGGTCAACCTTTTGCATATCGATTGTCTCTATACTTCCAAAGGCTTCGAAGCTGAACTCGTAAGTTCGTGTAAAAATATCGCCGACATCGCCATCTTTCCATGCCAATAATGTGTCGAACCCCTGGCTAAGCTCCGGCCATCCATCTCGAATATGGTCCAGATGCTTCACCTTCAGGCCCAGCATTTTGCGGTAAAACGCAGTGGGAAGATTCACGGGGAGAGTCAGGCCGTTGTAAATTGCAATAGACATCAACAGACCGATAAGTTCGAACTTGTAGAGAGGCTCCAATGAGCACGGATGGAACCACGACATGCGGTGTTGAGTATCAATTGTGAACATGCCATAGGATGGGTCAAACGCTTGACCCATTAGCAAGCGGAAAAACTCTTGTTGAACACCACCATGGTCAAGCCCTTCTTCTCCTTCATTCATGCCCATTTGCACCTTCAAGGGTCGCATCAGTTCTCGCTTTTCACGCCGCCATAGTTGGCTCAAGGCATCAGAGAGGATATTGTCTCGGCGGACAACGAGGACAAGGTAAGTGGACATGGATGTTTTCAAGCGGGTGAGGAGTCGAGGATCCTCGGAAATTTGAATAGCCCCGAAGGCAGTCTGAGTGACATGTCTCGTGGTGGTCATGGCAGCCTCATAGGACTTGGTCATGGCAGAATAGTTCAAAGCACGGAAGTAGACGACGAGGGAGGACGGAGGGAAAAGGAAAGAATATGATAGCAGATGCATGGTTCGGTTGTTTGGGAGGCCCTCAACCCATGCCACGGGCATATCCAACGGGTCCAGCCGCTCGGTGAGAAGGGGTGTGTGAAAGTCTTCGGGCAAAAGACCTAAGCGGTTTCGTTCTTTGTACATGGAGGCTAAAATCTGAATGGCACCACCGGCTGGGCTGCTACGGGCCATCTCAGGATTGCCGTCCCATTCACGCAGGAAAAGAGTCCGAAGCCACTCAACAATGAGACAGGCTGCGCTAATGGACTCAGTGGGCTCATCACTGCCAGCAGTATGAGAGACGTGATGCTCACTAAGATAGTCAACCACGCGGTCCAGCACGCTGAGTCTGCGCTGTTTTGGTAGGTCTAGGCTATACACTTGGCGGGCCTTGGAGATTTCATGGTATGCTAGTCGCGCAGTAAGAGCCCGCACGAGGCGATTAATGAGGCGGAGACCTAACTCGTGCTCGAATCTGTCTGTTACCTCGATGGCTTGCTGAGCATCCTTCGAAGGCAGCTTGCGCATGTCCGACAGTGAAGCTACAGACCCAGCGGCACGCATCCGAACCACCGTCCTCCAAGTCCCCAGGTCAATATTAGGCACAAAGCTGACCAAAGTGAACAAGGCAATTGTGGCAATGTAGGCGACATCAGGATCCGACAGATGATCTTCACTGGCAGATTCAGATATTCGTCGGGGAACGACTGGAGAGGCCGCAGGTCCTGTCATGGTCGAACTTCGAGATGATCGGCGGGATGGCCGTGCAGAAGAGGGAAAACCCAGTGGAGGAACAAAGAGCTTGTCCAGAGAGCTCCATAGACTATGTAGTGCAATATCCCATGGGCAAATCGTAAACAGGCGCTGCAGTGATAAACGCAGACGGGAAATATCAAGGCGACTGAAAGTAACCCCAATCATGTCCGTTGACTCACTACTAAAGGAGCGCAAAATCTGACTAGGGCTGCTGAACACAAAGAATGCACTTTGAGCAACGAACGGAAATACTTCACGCTGACGCAGAGTTGCGAAACGCCAATCCGGCTGTTCAAAACTGCCAGTGCACTGGATGAGATCAAGTTCTTCCTCCCAGCAATCAGCATCTTCCGCGGATTCAATCATGACCTGTGACAGACCATCGATGATCTCGGGGGTAAGATGAGTGACCGTCTGAGCCAGTGGAATTGTGTCCAGCGAGTTTTCGACAGGAACTTGCTTTGTTTTGCGCTCGCTGGGGGATTGGGTAACAGAAGGAGGGGGACGGCGAGGAGGAGGCATGGGCTCCGTGCTCCTCGTACTATTGATAGGAGATACCTCATTGAGCAGCTTCTGGCTATCCCAGGAGACACGTCGTTGACTTTTGCGACGTTCCTTCAGGGAAACCGAATCGGCATCCCCAATTCTTCCGCGGTGCTTTTGCGGGCGGTGCTTTAACGCTGGTGGTGAGGGCAAGCGGACAAACTCATCAGAAGCCACTGGCGGCTTCTTGTTAAATTCTGGTTTCCTTTTATCGTCAAGACTTGAGCGCGGACTCTGGCGCCAATGATCAACCTCGGAGACTGATAGTCGTTTGACATGCTGGTTCTGAAACTTGAGCTCGACCGTGGAGGGTTGAGATGCCGATGTTCGTGATGAAGGAGTACGAGGTTGAGAGCCGGCCTGAGTTGCAAACGTGGAATTGCCTGAAATTTTGACATCTCTGTCTGGAGCTTTGTCGGCATGGTAGTGGTGCTTCTCATGAGTAGATGGATGGTTTGCGGCTTCTGGTGCAGGTGATTTCGGCTTCGGCTCTAGTGTGTCTGGGGCACGGCGAAGGGGAAGCCATTCGACCATACGAAGGGAGATTGTATCAAAAAGGTTCTGTGTAAAAGACTTGGGGTCTTTTAGTTGTTGCTCCGCGGTATGGTCGAGGTCTCGAATATAGCTGTTACCGGTGCGGATTTGGGGCGAAGAATGCCCTTCTTTAACTTCCGACACGGCTGATCTATTTTGTGCAGGACTGGACACGTCGTGAGGCGAGTGGTCTTCATCGTACCGATCCGGTTTTGGCGACCTGTTAGCCGCTGCTGTCTGTGCTTCAAGGGTACGGGTTCGGCGCAGGGAAATCCGATGGTAATCTTCCGCTGTCAATTGCGGTGGCGGCTTAGGCACGTTCAGGCATAACCCGGTCTCTGGGTCGTCCAAGCTGGCGAGGTAGCATGCCAGGGTCCTCGCACTTAGTTCTGTGTATCGACGATATGGACCTTCACTGAGTCTTCGGCGATGACTAGCACATGTAGAGGTTCGACATCCGGGATCATCGCAGCCGTGAAGCAGTTGGGCTTTGTACCTATTTCGCCAAACCAATTAGTGTCATGTGGAGTTAGGAGGTCGAGGCCCAGCATTTAGAGTTCCCACTCACCTGCGCACTAAGCTGTTGAATTTTCGTCTTCGGTCATCACGATACCGTGGTAACACCCTTGAGGGATCCGACACCTCAATGGTATTCTGTATGAGCGCATCCGGTGCGTTTGGTGGGAGCTTTGACCGATAACTGTGAGTTCGCCCGTGGCCGGGGGATCGCGCGATGTCTGGGTCGTCGATGGAACCTCCGCGGAGCCTTGTCATTTTCAACAGAATAGCATATCTGAGAGTGTGAGAATAGTTGTATGCGATAGTGAGCGCTAGTTGTTTGCTCGTCTCCACGCGTTGAATAAATGCAACCAACCTTGGAAGACACTCCACCCAGCTTAATGATAATGTAGTAAGATTATGATGCCTCAGGCAGATTATATCCACTCTTGTGATCGGAGCTGACGGAAGTCAAATAGTCCGGCGGACCTTGGGTTACTCAGCCCGCCGACCTTTTCGTGTATTACTAAGCCG
The DNA here is from genome assembly GCA_030142185.1 of Penicillium thymicola. NCBI lineage: Eukaryota > Fungi > Ascomycota > Eurotiomycetes > Eurotiales > Aspergillaceae > Penicillium > Penicillium thymicola. Next base: position 10,740 of record LACB01000582.1, read on the forward strand.
TTTATGAATATCACGCTTACCGGATTAGGACTAGTAGCCCTTCAGAGGGGCTCAGTCGCTCGATAAGGAACGGATAATTCAGAAGATCAACTTTCCAGGTTAGGTGACGGGTCTATCGAGTGCATAAAGACTCACTCGCACGAGCATTTCCTTTGAAAAATTCTTCTATCTTACATCCATCTGGGTCTCATCACTCTCATCCACTTTGATCATCAATCTACCATCAAATCATCAAAAAATCATCAAAAACGTGACAAGGCAGAGCCTTCATATGTACCCCGCCTACAACAAATCTTCATCCCACAATCCACAAGGGAAACCCGCCCTTTCAACCACCCACGATACTCGAAACACCACCAATATGTCGTCGACCAGCCAAGATGCAGCCTCGCTGCAATATACTTGCAACACTTGTCTTGTTGCCTTCCAACGCAGCGATGCGCAAAGAGATCATATGCGCAAAGACTGGCAGTAAGTCTTCAATTTCTTTCTTTCTTTTTTACTTTACTTTTTTTTTACATGTGTATTTTTTGTGACATCAGAAGCTAATTTGCCCTAGTCTATACAACATGAAGCGTCGCATCGCTTCCCTACCACCCGTCACTCTCGTGACTTTCAACGAAAAAGTTCTTGCCGCCAAAGCTACATCCAACGAGGCCGCCGCCAAGGCTTCGTACGAAAAGACCTGCCACACCTGCAACAAGGGATTTTACAGCGAGAACTCGTACCAAAATCACATCAACAGCTCAAAGCACAAGCAACGCGCAGCCAGCCTACGTAAGGATGGCGATGCTGCCTCCGTTCAGAGTTCCGCTTTCTCTCTCGGCGAACCCGTGACCAAGTCCGGCAATGACGTCAGCGAGGTCACCGAAGACCTCAAGACTGCCACCATCGATGAAGAGGAAGATGAGGATATGGAATCCGAGATCAAGAAAGACGATTTCTTGGCGTCTCGCTGTCTCTTCTGCAAAACCGAATCAACCGATATCCACACCAACGTGGACCACATGCGCATAGACCACGGCTTGTTCATCCCCGAGCAAAAATATCTAGCGGATCTCGACGGTCTCGTCAACTATCTCTACCGAAAAATCACCGAGAACTTCGAGTGTCTTTACTGCCATGCCATCAAGAACGACGCACAGGCGGTCCAAACCCACATGCGCGACAAGAGCCACTGCATGATTGCCTTCGAGTCCGAAGAAGAACAAGTTGAGATCGGGCAATACTACGATTTCCGGAGCACCTACTCTGAAGATGAAGACGAATCCACTGCCGACAGCGGTGGTGTCAAGGTGAACGGAGATGGAGAGGACCAAGGTTGGGAAACCGACAGTTCCGCATCCTCCGTCGACGAGGACGATCTTGACTCATATCGAAATGCATCAGGTGCCTACGAGGCAGACTATGAGCTCCACCTTCCATCTGGAAAGAGTGTCGGCCACCGTTCGCTTGCCAAGTACTACAAGCAGAACCTTCACAAATACCCCTCAGCCGCCGAACGAGCTGCCCGCCAGCTTGCCATTGCGAATGGAGAGATCGAGGAGGAACCGCCCCGCGCCCGCCCCAGTCATCACCGCGCTCTCGTCACTCGTGCCAACGGCGGCATGGGCATGATTGGTGTCACCGAAGAACAAAAGGAAGCTGCTCTCACTGCCGAGCGTCGCGAGAGAACTCGTGCCCTTCGCCAAGAGAACCGTTACGTCGCCCGCGTCCAAAGAGCCAACAATCACCAGAAGCACTACCGCGTATGTTCCACCTGTACTCTTTTATTTTGCAAAACTAACTCCCTTCCTAGGATCCCCTTCTGCAATGATCGCTTCATCCCGAGTTTGGGGAACCTATGGGGTTCTACAAGCCCTTCGATTCATCAACCCAAGAACCAAGTGGGGTTCTACAAGCCCTTCGATTCACCAACCCAAGAACCAAGTGAGGTACTCTTTTTCCGAGCCGGGCCATTTTCTCAAATGAGTTTTTCAACCCGGTCGGTTTTAACGAGGCCTCACCGAACATTGGACAACTTTATGGAGGGACGTCTTTTATGGATAGCGATTACATGTTGCATATACCTTTTGGTATAGTTGTCGTCATTGGGTGATCTCATCCTGTTATTTTGGGGAGTCTTTTGAAGATATTATTCATGTATCTAGGCAGAGAAAAATCAAAGCAAATCTGCTCTATATCTGTGTCGCGAGGCTTGTTATAATTGTAGATGTAACCATCTGCATGATCTGCATACTTTACATGCTGGTCTATTCTGGGATCGATCTCTCCACCAACATTACATTTAAATCAACCATTGCTTTCCAAGGTTGGCTACAAGGTCTGTGCCTGAAATCTACATCTAAAGAATTGATTTTTTGGCTTCTCAGTGGGCATACACAATTACGTAGACATACAGGCATAATTGGGGAAATGAGGTTACAATTTCATTGAACTACATATGTAACGAATAATTTATCGGAGTAACGGCTGGTCCTCCGAGGGACCGCCATCAGACTTTGAAGCTTTGCCATGCTTCTTTCGGCGGCGCTTCTTTTTGGGTTTTGCGTGGCTACTGTCGGGATTTTCTGATTTTGCGTCATCGGTATCAAGAACTGAACCGTCGGTATGGTGGTGGTCGCGATGGCGATGATAGCCTGATGGATGGGATTCACCTTCTGAGGAACTCGCGCAATTTGCATGAAGGACAACTTTGCGAATACCGTTGACATCCACAACCTGTTCTGTGATGCTTCCACTACGCGCCGGTCCGCGGTGGTGGTAAATAAAGCCTGGTGCACTAGGCGATTCAACACTGCCTTCGTCACTACTAGCCTTCCGCGTCGACCCAGAACGCGGTTGGTTTTCAGAATCATCGCGTAAAGCAACACTACTAGCCTCGCGCGTCGACCCAGAACGCGGTTGGTCTTCGTGTTCCTCACGGACAGCCTCGGGAATGGAGACTTGGGGAAGGTATTTGTATTGCTGAGCACCGGTGTTTTTGCTCACACTGTCCTGCGAAGTCATAGTGCCGTAGCCAAGTTTGAGAGCATGCGCACCATCCTTAGCGTCTGTTCCAGCGGAGTTGAGCAAGCCCGCGCCTATGCCACCTTGGTATCCAGTAGAAGAAGGGATAAGCTTTTGGGAGTCGGAGGTGCTTTGTCCAGACTCAAAGTCGGTTTGTGCGGAGCGGGAGGGAGAGGCGCTGTTGCGCTTTATCTTGACGGCATGGTAACGGGTTTGGCGCGGCCTGCTGGCGAGGTTGGAGGGACCAAGATGTTTGAGGTGTTCTCGAATCTCATCTGTGGTGCCGACTTGTGTGACCCATTCATTTGCTGAGTCTGGATTGATGTCGGTATTAGTTTTGCGAAGCTGAAAGCGGGGCAGTGGTGCTTCCACCGAACTGCGGCGTCGAATCAAGTCGGAAGGCTTAGGGAGAGATGAAGGTTGTGTGGCATCTACGTCGATCAAGTCGCCGTCGGTGACGATAGAGGCATTCAACGGAGGCTCCTCGACGATCTTGCCTTTGGCAACCCGAGACTTGGGTGCAGGTGTCATTCGTCGGATGGCTTTGTGGACATCAATGAAGACGTCAGATTCGTCAATGATTTCTTCTCCGATCAGTTCTTCAATGACATCTTCTAGGGTGACAACTCCGAGAGCGCCACGATCCTCACTAGGATATTCAGAGACAAGAACCATATGGGACTTCCCCTCTTGGAAGAAATTCACAATATCCAGACAGCTGGTTTCAGGACGTGTTTCAGGAAGTGTAGCCAAAGCAAATTCGCGGACCCGTTTGCAATCTTCCGGGTCGTATGTAATGAGCATCTTGACAAGGAGCATACCGACAAAGTTCATCGGATTTTCAGGGGCGTGAATGGGAATGCGGGAATATCCTTGGGAAAGAATGTGGTCCATCGTGCGTTCGTCCAAGACAGTGTCGGCGGACATAGTGAAGACATCATCCATTGGTGTCATGATGCTGCCTACTGACTTCTCTTTGAGGTCAAGAACTGCACTGATAATGGTCACTTCATCAGAGTTAAGTTGTTCTCCGGCTTCACCCAAGGTTTTGTGGAGAGTAACGAGTGTTTTTAATCCGGCCTTTTTGTAGATAGTACCATGATCCTCTCCAAGCAACCTGTCTAGCAATTTTGCGATTGGCCAGGCGACTGGGGACATAATGTACATCAAGACCAAGACGCAAGGTGCCATCCAGGCACCGATGGGAAGACCGTAGCGGACGCAAATGGACTGCGGAACAATTTCACCGAAGATGACAATCAAGGCAGTGCTTCCTAACACCGCCGGCCAACCACCACCGAGTGTTCGGTCAAGGACAATGGGTAATGTTTCATTTGTGATGACATTGCTGAGGAGGAGCGTGACAAGAACCCAGTGTTTTCCATGGTTCAAGAGGTTGAGAACACTAGTGGCATTTTTCCTTTCGTGGCCTTCGCCGGAAGTCTTGATAACTTGGAGATAAACTTCATCCTGTACGACGAAGCAATCAGGATGTCAGCCTGGTTCATCGGGGAATTTTTAACCGGATTGGAAAGAGCTGACCTGTCCCATCAAGGCAATCGTAAGACCCGCAAATGCTCCACCGCTCAACACAAGAGCAGCTGAAAATCCCAAGTAAAGCCATAAACTCGGATCGCTCGGTTCCTTTGGTGGTTCTGTGTCGCGGGATGACAGAAAAAGAGGAGAGAAGACAGGCGCAGCAGTGGTGAAAGGAAATTGCGATACGGCGATGAAGAGAAGCTTGGCCAGACTCAGCATCAATGGCCGAGCGGCAAACGAGCGGTATGGTGAAGAATTCATAAGAGGGGCGTGAGTGACCAACGGGACATGCTGTGATGTAATGGGGTAATGGCGGCGGGGGAGAAGAGAACACCAGGTTGGGATTGGGCAGTTGGAAGGGGGAAGGGAATGGATAAAAGACAACAAGGAGGAAGGAGGGAGAGGGGGAAGGGGCCTTCAGAGGTAAGTGGTGGAGGAAACCGAGTGAGCAGTCGAACTACGGAGATCGTGGTCGGTGGAGCGGCAGGTGGGACGGCTTACTCAGCGCCGACCCCCATGCCGCTCACCGCAGCGGTCAAGTCTGCGGTCTCTAGGTTTGCGACCTGGTGCTGCAGATCGTTGGCTCTGCGACGACTC
>LACB01000583.1:0-15962 GCA_030142185.1 Penicillium thymicola
CACTGGCATACTGACACCCTCAAGTTTGGGGTCAAATTGTAGCGCCGGAAGTAATTGGCAACTTCCCGTTTACGATATGTTGCCAAATGGCGTGGTTGTGGAGATATTTCAAGAATTCGTTATGCCAAGAGATATATGTTTTTTTCTATACTATCTGAATGCAATGTACATCAGAAGTTTCATGTGATGGGTTATTCTTCATATATTTCTGACCGTTTCCCCATAATAACATCGTATGACAGGGGAAATTCTTAGACATGGAGAGGCTGTTCGTGGCTGCGAAAAACCCGATTGTGTTCTCGTTTCAGTCTCTGTAGTTTGCCAAATCTATAAATATACAGCAGGATAAGGGAGCAGGCAACGGATAGGCCAGATGTAATCACGGTCAAAAGTACCATGATAGACCAATCACCATCATGGGCAGTATATAAGCTAACAATCGTAGTAAGAAAACCAGCTAATGCATTAAGAAGCGTAGGACTAACAACAGTTAGGTAAGGTCTCCTATCATTAAAGCGTGATAGTTACTCACATAAAAATACGATTAATAAGCCAAATATAATTCCCGCGATATTCCCAGAACAACCAGCCCATGATCGCTAAGCCCGAGACAAACAGTATACATGCGGTCGCGAGAAGTGGAGGGTTCTGGATAGTACTTAAAATCCACTGCCCGGCTTCATTTTCGGCGAGCCCATTGTGGATAGTGTTCGACTTTTGGAGAGACGTAAACGTCCCAGGAATTACCAGATATCCAGCAAGAAGTATCCAGTGCGCTGTACTAGCAAGAATGTTGTCTTGCCAGGGAATTTCGTCCGCTTCCACCATCATCCGTACGTAACTGGATTCGAAGGGCTCGTAAGTCAAACCGCTGGCTTGATTGTCAGAACGAATAGAGTATTGAGTCGCCATGCCTCCATTTGTGAATTGGATGAACTGTCATAGGGAGGGCAGGCTCTTATTCTTAAGACACCCTGCGGCACATAAAACAGATCGCATAATAGCCTTCGGTAAAACGAAAACAAAGCCGAAAGCATAATCTGATACAGGCGATACCACCTACCGCTCGTTCCTATCTAATAGGAAGGACAGAATGTCTCTACCTTGTTCTGGCTAGATCATATGGTGGTTACCCGGAATATGTTTATAGTACTTCCGCAAATGTCATTTTGTCCCCGGAACGCATCTACGAGACCTTGGTCAGCTGACATCCGCTAAGGCTACTGTCCGAATCACTCATACACTTACGAGATACGATACGTAACTTATTACATATCAAGAACCTGCATGTCCGAATATAGGGCTACCGTTAATGTGAACTAGCACCTTTTGGAATTAGGGTCAAAAAGAATAGTGAAAGAGTAGGTTGTAATACTAAGTTCCGGAAGTCCTATATCAAGCTCTGATTGTACGGAGTACTTTATACCCTATCCAACCATTGTTGAGAGCTAGGGGTGGTCATACTAGATAACCACCTAGGTAACTAGATTTGAAATACAGATTAACCAACGAGGACCCGCTACGATATTGATAGCTGAGATGACATAGATGTTACCAGCCAGATTTTCAAAGCAAAAGAGTGCATTAAACGAAAATACTAAGTACAGGGAGCTCACGAGACAGGACGCTTTGTGGGGTCTCATCCCAACAAACCATACAAACATCTCGAAACCCCAAAGGCGGAAACATCTGATAGAAAACTCTCCAGGCGGTCATTAGCGACAGAAAATATTCGTCCGAAGAAATCGTCACAATAGAAAGGAACCATGTATGGGCTCCAAGGAGACACGGCACATATATACTAGGACATATATTGATATATCAGTGATAATTGCCCTTTCGGTTTAGTGTGTGTGTGCGTGTGTATTAAGCTCTTGTCTGTGGAGCTTCCGGCTCTCAATTATCGTCCTCATTAGCCTTACTTCCGATGCGGATGCCTAAAGGCAGAGTCCTGAAGTAGTGTCGCTTCAAACTCCAGGCCCCCCCAGGGTTGGCAAGATGCAGAAATTCGTCCTTTTAATAAAATCAGCGATGCCATGAAGAAAAAAAGTTGGAGGTACTGACTTTTATCAGGCTCTCAACGGTTGTATCTTCCTTGGTTCTCTGCACAAATGAATAGGCCATCTGTGAAAGCGGTGATGTATCAGGGTCATGGCTTGAGCCAAGAAGTGCGGCGGTCCGGTCGCTTAGGAACACTACGATTGACCCAACGTCTTGGATATCCTTCTGAATCGTATCAGAGGAGTGCTCTTTCAATAAGCTTTCGCCAATGTTTGCTTCTCTTGAATTAGTGAAGTTCAAATTGAGCGGACAAGACGTACCAAGCTTGACTTCGCCTTGCCAAGTAAGAAGGACGTTGCTGAAATCTAACAAGCCATATGAAGTCCTCAAAGCCGAATGAATGAATTTAAGCCCTTCTAAGATCTCCCTGCAGACTGTCGCTATGTCCGCGTCGCTGAACTGAACATTTCCTGCAACACAACCAAGACTGATTGCCAAGTGCTCATACTCATAGACCAAATGAAGTGTATATCCAGATTGGAAGTGATCAATCAAGGATAGAATGTTTCTATGACTAGCAAATTGCAGTCCCCGAATTCGTAGTTTTCCAGCGTCACGGTCCTTGATCAGACAAATAGGGAGATTCTCAGTGTCTTTCAAGGCTATTACTCCTGTTCCAGCCTGGTCAATATAGTATGATTTGTGATACCTGTCCAGTGAACCTTTCTTGGAAAGAGCAGGAGATGCGCTCTTTTCGTTTGGTTTGACGGGAACGCTCATTCGGTGTACATGGCTTTTCCCGAACAGCTTTTTCGGCGGGCTTGCTTCACCCACGGTGTCCTCATTCATGTCGTCATCTCTTGCATTGAAGTCGGATTTCTTCGCTTTGGCATCTCCTCCATTCGGCCACAATTGATCTGGTAGCTTAGTATCTCGTTTGGCGCTTGACTTCATTCCGTAAATTCCGCGTCGGATCCTTTGTGGTTCGTTCAATTCATAAATAGATAGAATAGATAGTAGGTGTTGCTCCGCGAAATTTTTTCGTTATGCTGGCTGTGAGAGAGAGTCGTCCTTGATTTAGGAAAAAGAAAGAAATTTGGACATGGCCCTTTAATTGGCTAGTCGTACCCTGCTTCCTCATTCCTGATAGACACTTTAGATGGAACCTGTTGGCAGCCCCTAATTTGCCAAGATACACCAAAAGCAGTGTCGCAGTATTGCCCAGTCGCCAGTAAGAGAGACGCGTCCGAAGATCCTTTTAGTCACCACAAACATGCCTCCCAAAGCCTTCATTTTACCGGAGTTATGTCATCGTTAGATTTACAAATTGCAAGATAGCCTTCAGAGAACAGAACGTTGCCACGATTCTCACATTGTTGAAATTAAGGGTCGCGGCAATCTTAATAGGCCAATTACCGTACTTCCGGAAATTGGTGCCACCACCTATAATATTTTTCCGCCCAAGATGATGATAGTACCAAGACCTATAGTGGCTAGGGTTCAAAACCCCCTTTGTAGGTGAAAGTTGATGCCCGAGTGCCTTAATTTAGCACCGCTTTTAAACCGCTCTAGTTATATAGTGTATGGTAAGTTTATTCAAATGGCAGTATCTCTAAATTTTTGGACAAGTGTCCAAAATGGAGCTTTTTATCTACATACAAATGGCAGTATCTCTTTTTTTGGACGGTTTTGCAAGTGTTAAGAATAGGATTTGACAGATCAGGGGCTTTGTCTATATATGGTAGGAATTGATTTAATTAGGGATGTAAGGCTTCATTTTTGACACTTGCAAACCACATGAGTGGAAGGCTCCAGGTTCTGCCAGCTGGATATCCAGCAATAAAAACTAAGGAGTAAAGGGCGGTATGATTATTGAGAAGGCGGTAGCAGAAAGGTGTTAACACTTTTGCTGGAGTCACCGTATGATTACTAAGGCATCTGTAATAGAAATTCAGGTATTATTAAGTCTTGGTACGCTAGGCCAAACCCAACTAGCTTAAGAATAAAACCGATCTTTTAAGTGTATATAATCTTACTAACCATATCAAGGGCACTTTTCCCATCAGATCTCACACGGGAGGTTTACCGAAGGTGAGGCTTTACTGACCTATGTCTATGAGGGATAGTTACCGCTTGCAGGTTGATATATGGATGATATATACGGGATGGTAGGCAATTCTTCGCAGGCTTTTTTACTCGCATCTACTGTTTCTCTTGCCAATATATAGAAATTGTATGTATTCACCTAATTGGAAATAACCAGTATAGTCTCGTCATATCAAAAAACATGATCATGCTTGAGAGATACGATCCTTAAACCCTCTTTATCAGCAACAATATTAGCTGGATCCATCTTCCCATAGAGGTTCTCTAATGATCGTAAATGCTCAGATCTAGCGGCGAAGTAGCGAGTGAGCCTAGACAAGTGACTCTCGGAGCGTTCCGGCAGGCTTTCCATCTTATTGAAGCTCCATCGATCTATACCAGGGTGCTTCTGTTCCTACCAGTCTCTTAGCTTAATGAATCCTCTTTTGGGTACTGACTTACTCACCAGCTTCTCATCACTAGGGGGCCACAATTTATCATCGACTGAGCTATAGACGAACGATCCACGCTTATGATTGATGATCAGGTATACATCCGCATCACAGAACTTGGCAAGCTCGTGAGCTTTGACTTTCAATGTATGGGATCGTCTCACGAATTTGACTCGGGAGTTCCTCTTATGATCAGGCCCACCCATGGCTTCATTTAATAAAAGAATTCAAATGGGGTAATATTTTTCATACGGTCTTTTTACACGGGCGAAAAGGGTCTTATATTTATACCCCGATTTCTTTTCTAATCATTATTCGAACACATGATAAAAACACAATCCAGATTCGATGCGGGTTTAGACAAGTGAACGTTTCCTGGGATAAACTTCCTCCAGACCTTTTGATTCGCGCTTGCGTCTCCTACCCCTGACAGGGCTCTGGATCGCGTCACAGCTCTGGCAAGGTTGGCGGCAGGGATACCCATGGTTGTCTTGGCCAAACGAAGACCGTAGGCCTTGTCTTAAAGCAAACGATGCCATACTCTCTGGGAAACCGCCAATCCTCCAGCGCTTTTTGCAGCTGGTCTGTATATATATATTCACCGTGTGTTCCAGATGGTGAGTCAGAAAAGAAATGGAGCGGTTGTAGCATCCACATGAGGGGCAAAGACTGTCCAGACCCCCAAACCTATCGATCAATCCACAATCTGAGACATAACTAAGTCCATCAGGGTAGAGATTTTCCAAAGCCTGGATCACCACCCGAGCCGGCCCTTTACAGCGCACGGACCCGCAACACCAGAAAGGGGTCGCGGTATTTTCTGGCAATGAGCCAACGACAAAGAATAATCTAGAGGTGAGCATTGTAGTTGCCGCATCCCGGGCCATCCGTGCACTACCGACTTGGAGGATGACAAGATTGCGATAGTCCTCCATGGCCTCGACAGCGTCAATGGTACGAGGCGTATTTCCTAGAGGCACGTCTAGGCGATGACTATCACTTTTGACCGAATCATTCAGACGACCTCTCCATTTTCTCCACTCGCTATCTGTTTCCATAGTAGACATCCACGCATCAAATCCCCGGCGTAAGAAACTATCACGAAAGATGTGGCGGAAATGTGGAGTCTGATCACACGACTGCGCTTTTCCAGTACCCAATGACAGCATTCTTGTAGACCCCATGGCTGTGGGCCAGATTTGGCGTGCGACTTGATTTGCAATCTCTCCCGCGAAGTTGTACTTTAGTCCACCGTCCTGAAAGGAACCGATTCCCTGCAGATCCGCTGGCGTAAAAAAGCTTGTGATCCAATGGTCAGCTTTACTACGAAAAGATAAGTAATTATCGACTTACAACGGGGCCGCGGCGGTGGCCCTTCCTCTAGATTCCAGTTAGCACTGACTATAGAAACTGGGGTGCATGCCAAGGTCAAGCCTACATTCTCCACACAGCTGGTTCGTTTCGTGTATCATCGGGACGTATTATCCGGAAGTCTAATCACATTAGTAGGAACGTGGGTTAAATTGATCGTCGAACCTGCCGTTTTCATCCCCTGAGTCATGGGACACGTTGAAGTTCCCTATCACAAAAGTACTCGTGTCTCTGGAAATGCTCGTGGTTACCACCCCAACCTTTGGGCCGGAGCGTCGTGGTCCGGGCGGATCTTCTCGGGTCGCACCAAAAATGCGACGACGCTCCCCAAAAGCACTTTTTAGGGCGGCATCGAAGACCCGCGAATCGTAGCAGCTATCATGTAGGAGCCATTGGACCCATTTAGCCATATCCCCAAAGACAGATATACAACCAAAGATTTGGCGTAGAAGTTGAGGCAAGACAGAAAAGCGTCTTGCACGGAAAATTCGACATGCCAAGGTATTGAATCGCTCCGAGCATTCTGTAACATCCCATGCCATTGCGAATAAACCTAGGACGATAAGACCACCTAAAATCCTTGATTAGGTTCCCTGATTTGAAAACATACGCAAGGTACCTGACTGACCGGAACTTGTGCCAAGCGCGAGATCTACCACATCTTGTATCGCGCACGGGCGTAGGTGTTCCTGAACCAGAAGTAGAAACTCTAAAGGGATTACCCCCCTAACTCCACCACCATCGATGGCAAGAATTGTGGGGCTCATGGTCGGCGGAAGAACATCCACCACTAACGGCCTCTGGTAGAGGCAATAGAGACAGCCTTTAATAGTAAACTGATATTCCAGCCCGGAGGTAGGGCTTCCGAAAATCTGAGCACAGCGGTCGCACACTGTATGTCCACATGCTAGAACATGTTGTGCGGAACGCAAAAGGCAGACTAGACAAATACGACTGCTTTGCATGCGAGATACCTGACCACTGAAGGACTTGAGCTGTTCTTTGCGTAAATTTGCTGAGGAGACTGCGTTCTTCGACAACCGTTCATATAAGCGCGAAAAGTGAAGCTCCACCAGATCAGTTTCTTTTGCCGGGCATGTATTGGGCCGTAGATCCTTCGAAATGCAATACGCTGTATTAACAATAGAGCGATACAAAGTTCTAAATACTATGCGGGGATTTGTGGCTATCAAAAAATGATGTCAGCCTTAGCGTATGAAATGGAATGTTGAGACAGGACCCACCAAGCATCTCGGGCACGTAGTGGTCCATAAAAAGCGCGGACGAAATTGTGGCGGCTAATACAGAGAGAGGGAGATTGACGTGGTAGCCGACCTCAAGATAATGCGCCAAATGTGGCTCTGCGCATAAACTAATAGGGCGATCCTTCCTCGTAGCTTTCACAAAGTCGAACGGATGAGAAATATCCTCTAGGGTGTGTTGCATGGCTGATTGAAATAATGCTATCAAATGCGTCCCATTTGGCCGAGCTTGATTTTCTTGTCGAATGGAAGAAATGGCGTCGACCTGTTCTGTGATGGATGCTTTGATTTGTTGAAATCTTGTGATATCGGAGAAATTATACTGCAGGTATAAAGATATAGAGCTGGAGAACAACCCTGACAGATCGTTATACCCGCTTTCTTGGACTTTCCGGTGGAGTAATCCTATATCATGCATACCTCTCTCTTCTTTCGTCATCGATGGGCCATAAACAAATATCGCCCTTGGTAAATGTTGTGATGAAAAGGGGGACGCAGAACGAAGCTTCAAACAGCTGACAAGAAAGTGCACGACCTTGTCAAGACAGGCAGTGTCGTCGATGAAGATGCAAACTACATCCGTGAAGACAAATATCAACCGTGACCACAGGACTAGTAGTATTTTAGCTGCTGAACAGTTATTCCAAGAAACGGGATGGCCAACGCCGGCATCGAGTCTCTTGGCAGTGTAGAATTTGTCAGTGTTCGGGATGTCGCCATCAACCAACAATACTGGCTGGCGGCTTTGCAAAGACCCAATATCGTATCGCAGCTTTATTGGAGCTTCAGATTCATGCCTTTTTATATTGTTCAGAGGGTAGAGCTGTTGAAGAGCGTGATTTTTGGTTTTCCCGCCGAGGAATACACATAATGATGGATATTGGTTATCTTGGTCGTACAACTCGGAGACTACACGCCGTAGCCGGCCGTGGTCTTGGATTGCAAACTTGGAATCTTCACTGGTGCCGACATCGAGCCAGCCAATATCTATCGAATTTTGCATAGTGAAAGTAAAAGTGAGAATTATGCTTCTCTGGCGCCTCACGGCGCGAAATATTTAAATGTAAATCCGAACGCTTTATTTGACCAACGTGTTTCATAACTAGGGTGATAATGTCGTCCACATTTGCGGTGAATAAGACCTCTAGGTGGATTAATTTACAAACGGAACTGGTACTAACACCGAAAGAGTAGAGTTCTCACCTGGTTCTCACCTCGTTCTCACCTCGTTCTCACCTTGACCCACTTTTAATGGTATAGATCCCGGACTACGTACTTTTGTTAATGTCCGTTATCGCCTCCAGGGGCAAAAGGCAAACAGGGATAACAACACCAGGGTTCTATAACCAATACCCAGCTCTCATTATCCAACAGTTGGTGGCGCAGGAGTTCGGCCTTTCAGAGCAAAACAATATATAAGATCTATCTCCGGCATCCGAGACCAATTATTCTTCTGCTATCTTGCCTTGAACATGTCGAATCACAACCACGACCATGACTACAAAGCGTCCCTGGGTATCAATAACCCAGATGGTCTGTGGGGTAACCATGATCCTTTTCTCTGTTTTGGCCCCAACGAACCCCCGGTTGTCACACAGGCAGACATTGATTCATTCGACGAATTGAGTCGTTTCGTTCAACAGCATGATATGGTCATAGGAAATGACGATTTTGAGTCCGAGGTGTGCCCAGAATCGTCTATGGACTTTTCGACCACAGAATTATACTGCCATGGACGGGACTATGGGATAATGTATCCTCACCTACCTATATGTCTTAACTAGAGCTGATAGACTAGCAGCCAAGCGGATGCATTGCCATACCCATCTTCAACTAGACCGTGCGACCCTGGAGAGACCGAGAACACCTCGCATGAAGAGCTATCTATTACCTTGAAGCAATTTATGAGCACGATAAACCGATTTCATGCCCTTTCGCAAACTCTGGGTGACAAGGTTGATGGCTTAAATAGCCGCTTCGATGATATGGAGTGCCGTCTAGGCAGTATGGAGCACCGCATGGACAGTATGAAGCATACCATGGATAATTTGTCTCGGGGAACAGAAGGCTTGGAGACCAAGTTCAAAACTGTCAATGAGTATCTGCTCGAGGTTATAAGGCAGGAACGGTTAGTAATGAAGGAGTTTGGCGACTTGACAAGTCAATACCAGGACCGAGAAGTATAACGAGCTTATGAGGTTGTAAATTCCATGATATACATTGCTATTTCCTAAAGGAGATGAAAAGAAGCCCAAGTATAATAAGACAGCAACATGTAGATTCCACAGCCCGAGAGCCCTTCAATGTCCAATCAATGTCCAATCAATGTCCTGACACATTTGACATTCAGAAACATCCCCCAGTTCCACTTCTAGAATCAGATCCCCAAAGCGTTAGATACTGCTGCTCCGACTCGTGCATGCGCGCGGTTGCGCGGGCGAGGGCATCTTCTAGGGAGCCAAAGATACCAAACACGGTTTCTTGGAACTGCAAGAGTATCTGTTTGGTTTCTTTATGCCACTGAAGCTCAGCCCTGAGATAGCCCATCTCATACGCAGTTTCTTCTAGCTGGATCTTAAAATCTGGCGATTTTTGCTTTGCACTTTGCAGCCGAGACTGTAGTCTCTCGAGGTTGGATGACGTGCCTCCAAGGCATAGAATTCGATGGTCCGCGGGAGTAATCTCCTCGTATATAGGATCGAGAGGTTGGCCACGACTCATTGTGATTTGTGAAAAATGTAATAGGACAGTAACAAGTTTTGACCTTCACGTTGGTACGGAAATTTTTGAGAGATTATAGGACGCTTATGGAGGCAACACGAATTCTAAAAGCACGCAAATATCATTCAACATATCCTCTATCACCCTATGACGTAAGCAGAGGTGATAAACATAACGCCACTTACACAAAGATGTGTCTCGGAGTATTTGCCAGAGCATCGACACCAATACCCGCCCGATTTTCTCACTAACGGATAAAAATATCCGCACCGAAGTTGCCAAGGCTCAGCAAATCTCCCTAGGACACTGAAAACGACTTGCGACACTGAAAACAACTTGCGACACTGAAAACAACTTGCGACACCGACCAAGTCCTGCGACACTGAATGCTAATCATTAAGGAAATATTATTATCTTGCAGCCCGTGTTTAGCTGTATATCGCACCTCCTACAGTGTTTAGTAACTAATAAAGGAAATGAGCCTTCAGGTCTTTATTGAATGATAAAGGCCAAACAAATTCTTCAAGCTATGTCATCCGAAGTCCAATATCATAATCCAGAGGTAGCGCCGCCATCTGCAGCAACCGTTCTTCGAGTAAAGCCTACCTTGATTCACAGTACATAAGACATACGCTGATTCTGTTTCAAACCTAGGATCACGCGAACTCTGCAAAATATGACGATAACATCTTTCTCTTGGTAGAGAAGCTGTTACACCAAGAACAGCAGTCAAAGCATTACCAAGGACACTTAGAGTTTAGAATCAACAGCGATTCCGTGGCATATCAGAAATTACATGTCTATTGCGAAAGGTCGATTTCAGGGATGCAGCATCAAAAATCGCAGCTTGAGCTGTCATTACGCCATGCTACAGAAACCTGTCAAACATTGTCTCAAAGTCTTCAGTTGGAAAGGGAGAAAGTGGGGGGGCTGGAGTCTCGTCTCAATGACTTGTACCCAGCTATTGATTCATGGCTACAGCGACTGAATCAAGACAAGCAGGGGTCTGGATGTGTCGATGATAAGGGGACAATGGAGCATTTTTTGCTAGAGAACCGACGTCAGCGAGAGCTGATCAATTGTCTTCAGTCTCTCCTCCATGCGCGTGAACAGACCGTGCATGACCTTCAGGATACTCTTGACCAGTTGTCTCAACGACTGCCATAGGAAACACAGGTCAAGACGGGCTATTCATGTCCTCTGTTTGTCATTACGGATACACCTTCACCAGGAGCTAAGGCATTTAAAAAAAAAAGGCTTCTACGTACTCCATCAAGTTCTCAATTTCATTTCTTCCGCGTTTACGTAAGAGTATTCTTTCCCGTTCATTGGTAGCCCAGAAGTTTCAACTAAAATATCGCCTCCGATGCGAAGGCACCGTATATTGAGCCAATTCATATGGTGCGCCTTGGCCGGCACGAGAATTAAAGCAACGAGTTTGTAAATAGACGAAACTGCTGACTAGTTACCTATAACGCGCTGCGTCTATGGCCTTTGTCCTTGCCTGGGTCCAATACGTAGTCATAACAACCGATAGGACGTACGCCCTTCAGATCCTTTTACTTGGCATTTGCCAAGAGTTCTCCTACTCGCGTTTTGGGACAAACGGGATCGGATGTAACCTAAATTGTAACATCCAATGTGAGTGGACCTTTAGCGCAACAAGATCCATGGAAGTGGGCCGAGATTCCCCCTTTAGGGTCGCCAGGGGTGTAAAATTATAACGAAGCTCGATTCAAGCGGTTCTATCCGTGCTAATGATATGCATACGGCGTATGTTACAATTATTGAGCCTTGTTGGGGGATAAGGAAGAAAAATAATAACTTATTCATATTTGTACCATTCAACGCGACGGGGAGGTCCTAGGGGCAGAACATCACGTCGCCATGATGGAAGATTCGGAATGGGCGGGCAGCTGCTGCGCTTTCATTTAGGTAGTGATCTCCGTAACTATGGTAGGATCCCAATTTCGGGGAACACGGAACGTGGAACGCCGCTTCTTTGTCTCCGTACTTATTCTTGAACTTTCTTATCCATTACATATGTTGTACAGGGATCGACTACAGAGCTCCGACCTCGGGTTCTAGTTGACGGGGATTAGGAGTTGCGCCAAGCTAGGGTATCCCGCGAGTTTGAGACAGTGTCGCGGTTGGGGTGGGATCGTAAGAACAAGGATCAGCGGTCAATGAACGCCGAAGAGCAGGTAACACTATAGCAGCACTAATTTGGGGTGTCCTTGAGCTGAGATCACACTGGAGGCCCTTGATGGAGTTATCGGACTTTCTATTCGGCCGAATCTGCGGGCAGATCTTCAACATACAACCTTATAGGCGGTATATTCTAGCAGAAACTTAATCTATACAGTGACACGGCAAAGGTTTTAGCACCCCAAATTCTGCCGGTCAGATATCCACCAATTATCAATTGACGGATAACGGGCGGTATTATAAATTCGGAAGGCGGTAGTAGAAGGGGTGCTAAGACTTTCACGTAGTGACTGTACAACCCACAAAGTGGAGATATCTCGGTCGCATTGGTATATGCGGGTATAGTGGAAACTCTAAGTGGTCTTTTTGGTTAATGCTTGCATTTAGTCATTAAGAGTAATCTTTGGCGGAGGAATTGGTCCAGAGCGCAATTTCCCTCACAGCTCCCAGGTGACATCCAGAGCCCTAAAAAGCATCCTTCGTGTTTTAGCAGGCCTGAAAAGTGACGAAATTGGTTGCCTCATACCAAGCCGAAAACAGCACGGGAGTTGGTAGCTCTAGCAGCCGGGCTGGGGTATCGGGAATAGTGTCGCACATTTTCCGTGATTAGGATAGTAGCTACAATGTATTACCTCCCAAAAGCTTGATGGTCGCATGAATACTTATTTCACCCAGAGGTAGGTAAAACCTTTCTTTGCATTCTCTGATCAGTTCTATCAAGGCTCTACTATCTTCGAGGCCAAATGGGGATTTTCGCAGATCTACCGTTCGAGTTATTGAGGTTGATTGTCGTCAACCTCGATTACTACTCCTTGAAATCGTTTTCTCTCGTGAATAAACGTTGCAGATCAATCAGCACCCCAGATATCTTCCATACACTCAAAGTCGAGTTCTCAGAACAAGGGATGAAGAGGCTTAAGGGGCTAGCAATTTCTTCTTTAGCACAATGCGTGAAAATACTTCATTATGATGCATCAGAGTTGATCGATCCATGTATGTGACTTGAAGCTTCTTATCCAGCTCCTTACTCACTTTTCTAGTGATCCAAAATAAGGATTATTTTTCTGCCTGCATTTATACACCACGAGAGTATGCCAGAGATCAGGAGGAGTTCCGGTGGGAGCTCAGAGGAAAGCAATTTTCCTATAAGGCAATCTTTCTCTATTTCAGGAGACTTGCAAGAGCCCAGAGTTTACTTTTAGAAGAGCGGACAGATATCCAAATATTTGCGGAATCACTTCGGTATCTCTCCAACCTAAGTACTGTCAGGCTCTCCTTTCACGGAGCAAAGGAAGATCAACTTATTTGGTTCTCTAATCGTGTATTTCTTGGGAACTCACTTCTCACTCACCTTGAGACGGTACTTCAGGGTATCACTGCCGCCCAGGCTACAGGATTAAATCTGAAATGTTTTGAGATTGATGGAATGTATTCCAAGCCGACCTCTGAAGACGACAATATCCTCAAAATTGCAACAGCTGCTTTAGCGAAAGTCGAGAGCTTGACGCTGATAGACAGCCCGGGGTTTCTGGAGTTTGTGTCCTATGTCCCTTTACCTTCCTTGCGACGGCTGGAACTAGGAAAGTGTTGGCTTGTAGGCATGACCTTGAAAAAGTTCCTAAAAGCCCAAGATAGGAGAGTACTGCATGTATACTTTCAAGACAGGAATCAACTATACCATGAAACATGGAACACGGATGGCGACTTAGAACTGAATATTCGGACAGAATCATTTCTCTACTCCGGGAATATTGGCCTATAGGAATGTCTTTTACTTGTAGGAGGTTGTATATGATCATCGAATTAAATGAGGATTTTACTATAAACCTTACGTACTTAGAAAGTTTCAAGATAAATATAATCCTGCGACACTTGAAACCGGTTGTATAGGAAGTAGCAATATATAAAGCAGCTAGGACGTTTAAAAATTGACATCTGATTTCTTAGCTGAGATGGATAAGCAAATTCAGCTTTTAGGTAACAAGAAGCGAGCTTCTTGGCGATCAATTTGCCGGAAGCGACTCGCTCAGCATATATGTAAGCTCTAGAGCGTTTGAAGTCACGCTTACTAATATGTCCGATCAGTTGAGAGGCTTCAAATCAAAGTAGACCCTACCGAGGTGCGATTGAAGACAGATAACGAATGTCTCTACATATGGCAGATAGAAGATCCGTCTCTCGAGCATCTTTTTCAGAAGCATATGAGTAAACACTCGGTAGGGGCCTACATGCTACTTCACCGCGAAGTGGGCCAGAAATTTTATGCAATCCCTACAAAAGTAATTAGAGTGGCCCTGCGTGGATAAATCATTAAGCTCACGAGAGTTCATAGTGCAAAGAAACCCAGACGGAGCTTGATATTGTTGCCCATATGCGAGCTGAGAATCTCAGTCTCGTAGAGAAACTAAGGGCATCCGAAGATAAAGCATCTCGTTACGAGGAAGCTGCAACACAAGCGGAAGCCGAGATCAAAGACCGGAATTCAATAATCCAGGAAGCGCAAACCACCATACATCTTCACCAACAGGACATTTCGAACTGGATGGCCGTTGCCGAATGGTATCAGAGCAAATGTTTCCAGTGCTCAAATATGTTAGGACAAATGATGGCATTCTTACAGGACACTACATCTGATACTAAGTGAACACTAGCTTTTCTTAAGGCTTCATGCTTCGTTGTTATTCATGTCTCTAGTTATATCTTATAGTTTTGCCGCATGTATGTGTCGAGCCGTGCGAGTCCTCTAGATCAACGCCCTTTGTAGCGATCAGTAGCCCTAGTAGCAACCAACCGAGCTCCCTTTCCTGGCGCAGTTTTAAACAAACACGGATTCTAAGACAAAGTGCTAAACTCTTACGATTTAATTCCCGGACCCTAAGTGGAGACACGCTAATTAAAGTTTAGCTCTTCCCCTGTTAATCCATGTAGGCCTGTATTGTATCCACTGGTAACCATAATGAGTCATTGTTCTAGTATCGTAATTTCTGAAACAGACGCGCAGCCTTCGCTCACACTCTTTTTCATCCAAAAGGTTATAGTGACGCCATAAAGAACTTATCCTAGTCCTCAAATGGCTGAAGAGGCTGACTACAGCAAGGTCACGATAATAAATATTCTCGGCAGCCTCCACGCAACTATGAGAGTAGAGCGGTGAAACTTGATT
This sequence comes from Penicillium thymicola, assembly GCA_030142185.1. Classification (NCBI taxonomy): domain Eukaryota; kingdom Fungi; phylum Ascomycota; class Eurotiomycetes; order Eurotiales; family Aspergillaceae; genus Penicillium; species Penicillium thymicola. Next base: position 15,264 of record LACB01000583.1, read on the forward strand.
TCGAGCGGCCCTGTAACATCAGAAGAACCCTTGTCGCCAAAGGCTGGTCTAAGAAAACGTCCCGGCAGCATGCAAAAGAGCGTAATGCGGACCTGCGTGAACTCTCATCTCCATACAGACGTTTTCGAAATCAGCTATATCCCCACACTCTTACTACTTGATTCGGGGGTAGGTAATTCCGAAAGGCACTACCAACTGAAAACCTACCCAGTGCTAGAAACCGTTCCTGAAGGTGGAAACATGGAAGCTAGTTTTAATTCGAGTGTTATAGAGTAATTCATTAAATATCACACATCAGTTCCTTCCACTAACTATCATTCACACAAACTTATCTAATCAAGTATTCCCATCCGATCAAAGTGTGTGGCACATACTTTCCTCCTTCGTATAGAGGACGAACGCCTTGACGAGTAGGATCACGAATTGTCACTTGCCACTTCTTGATTCTTCCTTGGAGGTTCAACGTACAAACTGGCGTTAGGCCATCTTCACTGGATATGGCTCCTCCAATGCCAATAATATCGCAGCTCTTCAAGCTCTGGATTTTAAGGCCCCTCAAAAAACAAAAGCTTGGTTGGAGAATACCGTTGGAAACCAATCGTCGAGTTCTTTTCCCTTCGAGATACAAAAACTCATTCAGTCTCACAATGTCCCGTACATTCAGAATGATCTTAGGGAGCTTGATTTTCTCTCCTCTTG
>LACB01000584.1:0-15955 GCA_030142185.1 Penicillium thymicola
GAATATGCTTCTTTTTTTTTTTTTTTTTTTGCTCATATACTGTTCTTTCTGTGTGACTTACTCTTCCACACCTGCTGTTTGTTTGGGAATTGTACTACTATCTACTACTACCAACTTGACTTACCTTTTTCATTATCTATTACTCCCAACTATAAAAAAGTAGGCATATATTTTGACTATCGCTCAATGCATGCTAGTTACAATCATCTCATCATATTTGTATTGTTTTTGACCAGCTCTCTCGGCTCATGTGATAAGACCCTATGACGCCCGGTATGGATATACCTGGAGCAAAGTGAAAAACCTGCTATTATGCAACTTCAATATTTTTGCCATGGTTCTGAATATCTCTAGAGCTCAGCCTCAAACTCATCTACAAGCATATATATTCAAGGTACGGGAAATGAGGAATTGGATATTTGTGAAAAATCCGGTATGTATATGGCTCCATCCAACGCCAGACACCAATTGTGCTGCGCAAAGTAAAATTAACATGAAACTGGACTTAGGTCCATTGATATCAACACTGCTCGATGGAATTCTCTCCCACACGAATCAAAATCACCTCGAAATTTCAAGAATGATCAGAATCTAAACGAAGCGATTGAGTTAGCGACAAAATCCATAACACCAGGGCGAAAAGATGATAAAACACATACCGAATCTCATAGCTCCCTGCGCGAGTCATGTACCTCACCCACTTGACAGAGCTATAGTTATTCTTCTCAAAGACCTTGAGATAGCGCACCAGCAAACCCGAAGAGGTAAACATGAGCAAACTAAACGAAAGACTCAACGGCGGACGACTCCAAGCCTTCTGATGCGTCATAGTTGTAAGCGTTGCCTCAGCATTAAGCACGTACTCCGACTGTCCGGAGAAACGCGCAATCTTCCAAACGATATTGTTCTGCTCCGGCTCATACTTGGCGCGGCCCTGGCTCGTACGCTCCGTAGTCTTGGCAGTATTAAGCGGCGTGGGGATACGAATAACCACATTTGTCGCGAAGAGCTTGGAGCTGTAATTGGCTTTGATAGCAACACTGTATTCGACCTTTGTGGTACCGATCTCGCGCACAATCGGGTGCACCTTGAAAGGCAAGTTGACGTTCTCTGTGGCGCGGTAGCGCATCAGCTCGAACTCGCCGTCCGGCGGCACGAACGAGATAATGCGGTCTGCATCGAAACGGCCCAGCTTCACGCACTGGTGGAACTGGCAGTCTTCCAGCGTGACGGAGCCTGCCGCGGCGCGCGTGGTTTTTGATGTGCTGAGTCCGTTGCCGCCGCCGGGGTTATTCATGTTGCTGGAGGTCTCGCCGGTGTCTAGAAGGAGACGGTCGTTCAGGCCAAATTTGCATTCGGGCGTGCCTGTTAGGTAGGCGCGCATGACGATCTGGCCGTTGACGTCGGCGCGCAGGACGGTGCCTGTTGCGGACATCAGGAGGTTGACGTCTTCGATTACGTCGACGAAGGCTTCGTTTTTGCGGTATTTTATGTCGGAGCGGCGCCATGAGATAGCGCCTGTTGCTTGTTGGGTGATTCGGGAGGAGTCTGTTGGGTTGTTGGCGATGGCGGATTTGACGCCTTCGGTTGTGATGTACATTTTCAGGGTATCTGGATCGGTGTTCTGGGGGTATCCAAAGTCGAGGATTTCTGCATCATCAATTTTTAGGGTCTGCTTCTAGGTCATTGGGCCTTTTCTATCGCTTACCATCGAGCAATTCGTAAATCAAGACGAAATTGTTCTTCACGGCCTCCTCGTCGAGCTTCCCGAAATAGCTCTTGCCCAGCATGACCAGCCGGTAGAGGAACTCAAAGACCAGCGCGGCATTGGCATTGCTCTTGGTCACAGCTACCAAATAGATGTTTTCATGCTTGACATGGCTAAAGGTCGTCGAGCCCAAGGTCAGGATCGGCGAGCGCACCTGGGGATTGGAGATGACTTGAATGCGGAAGATGTCGGCTAGTCGCGGACGACAATCGCTGCGGAAGGCGCGAAAAATGAGGTTTTCGCCCTTCTGATTAAATATGAGGATCCCCGAGAGCATATTGTTGCGATGAGACGAGTTGCTCCTGGGAATGGAAGTTGGAGAGCTGCGGAAACAGGGGTGGGGGTGGATCGACACCGCCTGAGGTATAAAAGGAGGTCAACTCCAGTGGATGAACTTATCCCACTACATATATTTTAGGTGCATGTATTCTCCTGCTGTCTGAAATCTTCTGATTTCTTATGAATTTAAAAGAAAAGAAAAGATAGAACTGACAAGGGTGGTATCTTCAGCTAAGGCATGTGACCTCTTACGTTGTTTTCTAAGACCGACCAAGAAGAAGATGCCCAAGGCATTTTGGAAGGATCTTTGTAATCTAAGCATCGGATTTGGAAGAGAAGAGTCAGGAGACATCGATGAGACTGTCTTAGACTGGTGGCAAAAGTATAGGCTTTGGAATGAGGTTACCAATCCATGGTGGACTATACCGGGAATTGAGCTTGATATACATGCTTGTTGTGTTGATATTCTGCCCAATGTACTCCGTATGGCTTGTCCGGGTAGATACCAGAAACTACCGTAAAAGGCTTGCCATGCAGGCAAGGTAAACACTAGCTAAATGTATAAGTACCATATGAATCAATGGGCTGTTCTACTTCTATCAAACATCAAGGTTAAATGAGCATTAAAGCGGAGAGAAGGCAAATCCGCGATATTATTCTATTGAGAATGCCAACGAGTCTAAAGATTAGAATGCAGTATGGCAGCCAGATATGGACAAAGAAAGAGAGGTATGGTCAGGATGACAATAAAAAACCAGGGTAAAGTAGCCCCTTGGGGAATCAACAGGGATATGTAGACGAAGCTGACAGAAGAAATATGAAACAAAGGTATCAGATCACAAAAAGATTAAAAGGAAGCCTCAAACTGAAAAGACGAAGGTATATAAGGAAAGATCCGGTGTCGAGAAAAACGGCCGCGGGATGGATATCATGCAGAGGTCCCCATGAAGGGAACAAATCACAAAGATGTACAATCAGAAAGCAAAAGGGGAAGAACGGCGCACTCCTGCCCGACAAGAAAACCAATCAAGATCCAGCCCCGATACCAGTACTCGGCCTGGTATTAGGAGCCGAAGGTGCCTCACTGGGTACGATGCCAACCTTGGGATCGAGAATCTGGATATCAAGCGACATATACGCCGTCCGCCTCAAGCTCCATATATGAACACCATCCTTGGCGCCGACCTCACGGTTCCAAGTCTCCAACCAAGCCTCGACATGCTGTAGTTGGCTTTTCGTCGCGGGGGCATTGAGATCATCCCATACCCAGCCAGTCAACAAACCCAAAGCGCCATCGAACCAATTCCGAAAACTGAACGGGTCAAATGCCTTGACAATGCCATCATTGACGGTAGAAATCACCCGTCGGAACTCCTGCTCCGACAGCAACGGATCGAGAATCTCAGGGTACAGATTCGAAAACGTCGGTGCCAAATCACCCTTAATCATCCAATCGCGCCGGATCCGAATCACACGCGTTGTCATATGCTCCCTCGACCCAATAGGCACATGGGGATTAATATGCGGGAAACAAGGGTGAGCCGGGCCCCAAGCAAGTTCCTCAGCGACATCGGCGTGCGGCTGACCAGTATGCGAAGGGACGGAAGCGATCTGAGACTGGGAGCGGAGGGAAGTTTGTGACTGAGCGTGGCGGGGACGGTCATTCTGACGAGTTCCATTCTGTGTGAGGTGAACAGCTTCAGGAGGTCGCAGGTTCTCTGTTTCGCGCGCGGCGCTGCCCGCGAACGCGGCTGCCATTTCTGTGAATTCTTCGCTGCGACGATGTCGTCTAGGCAGGGCAATGCTAGTCCGGCCACTTTCTGTTTCCCCCTGGCTGCGCTCGACGAGTAGGCTGCTCGGGGACGGGGTTAGGCGGCTGCGGCGTCGCTCTGGGACGCTGAGGAGGGGATGGGCGTCGCGTGAGTGGCCGAAGCCTAGTGGGAGACTATCGTCTGATTGATGGGGGCGGACGGTTATTGGGGTTATTCGTGGGACGTGGTTGACTGGGTTTGCGAGTCGGACTGCTGGTGGGCGGAGGAGCGACGGCGGGCCTGAGATCGGAACGCACTGTCGCCGCTGAGCGCGAACGAATGACGGAGTTGACTCCACCGAGGCGCGATTGGCTGGAGGCCGAGGTAGGAATTGTTGGCCGCGTGAATAACAGTATGCTTCTTCCCTCGATTGAGGTCTGGGGGATTTTAAGGACGCCGTTTTGAGGGGAGAAAGGAGAGGGGGAGAACTGGAGTGGAGATGGAGACCGGGCCAGGAAAAAAGGGTCCTATGTGGACATACAACAAAATGAGTGTGAGAAATAAGATTAGAAAAGGATTAGGGGAATAAGAGAAAGGAGGTTTGAATTTGTCGATGAAATTCGAGGTGAAATTCGAGAAATCCTTATAAATCCGTGTATATAAGAAGCTTGCTTGGCGTATATAATATTGACTCTGGCTAAATGACAAAAAAAAAGAATAGAAAAGAATAGAAAAAAATAGAGAATTGGACATGAAAAAGAGATGCTACATCTTATATCAAAGTGACAGAGACTCGAAAGGGATACACATCCAATAATAATCTTATTAAAAAATATATGCGAGTCGTTTGCCCCCGGTTTCACTGTGATTAATCCACCGTCCCTTGTTTCATCTCGGCTGTTATTGGGTATAGTATGCACACTCTACACTCTAGCAAACGCTAATCGAGGTACTATTGCCATATATTATCAATGACGAACTGCATTTCAATTCAGGCCAAGTCTCGGCAGTGCTCGGTAAGACCGTCTTACTTGCTGCGTAGGCATGAATTAAGCAAAAAATATATATTATCAAATAGTAATTATAGACATGGATGCAATAAGTACTTCATAAAGTCGTCGGGAAGACACATCGCCATGGCGTGTAATAACAACACCTAGTATATATAATATGTATATATATATATATATAAGAAAAAATGAAACAAATCAAAGGGTATCGAGTAAAATGAACCATGGACACTACAGCTTTCGATTCGCCGAAGCCTGCATACGACGCATCGCCTGGCGATGTAGATCCGTCATGTTGCCACGCTGCATGCCGTCTGCGATGGCATCGCCCAGCTGAGCAGAGGAGGCGTCGCGCATCTGCTGCACAGAGTTCCATGTAGTGCGCCGGTCAGTGGGGCTGGTTGGGCTGAGGGGTCTGGACTGGAGAGTCAAAGGATCTTGCTTTTGGGTGATTTCCTCGCGGACCGATTGTCGCCACTCTGCCATTCTTGAAGCTGACCGGTTCAGCTCGCCGGTGGGAGCTGGTGGGGTATACGTTGGGGATTGGGCAGCCTCGAGGTTGGCAAGGCTTAATGTAGATGGGGACTGCACTGTCTGGCGCTGTAGTAGGGCGCGCCGCTTGGAAAGTGGGATGTCGTCCTCGTTGGGTTTGGCTTGTTCATATTCTATCTCCCTTTCTTCGAGGATGGAGAGCGGTGGTGAAATTGGGGAGACGAGGGGCGCCATGTCAGGTAAGGACTGCCGGGATAGGTTGCGTGCGGCCCAGGGATCGAAGCGGTTGGATGTTGAGGACATGCGGTTTCGGACCATATTCTCGCGGACTGCGAGGAGGGGAGGTGGTCCATTCCAGCGTGGTGATGGCTCTGCTTCTTTGGGCTCGTTGGCAGTAGTGACTGTCAACATGGGAGTTGATGTGTTGCGCCTCGCCGTCAGTCCCTGTTCTTGGGTTGGAAGTGGACCAGACGCTGACCGTAGCACGTTGACTGAGGCTGTCGAGTTGTTCCGGGTTAAATTTGGATTCGCTTTGGTGAGACCTTGCGCGCCTGTCCGTGTCTTGGATCGGGGAATATCCGGCGAGGGTACCGATGAGACGTAGGCAGGTTGTTGATTGTCCATATCATCAAATTCAGGCCTATTCACGATTGGTGGTGGTTGCGCAGTGAGAGGTGTCTGGAGAAGACCGCCTACATCAACAAATGCTGCGGTCTCGTGAATCTCCTCTGGGTCTTCTACTTCAGGTTCAGGTTCGAACTCGATTGGCTCAATTTCAGGGGTGTCCGCATCGGCAAGATGCTTGGCCCATTCGTTCGTGCGGTACGAATGGATCACTCGTGATGTTTGCTCGGGGATACATTTGACGTTTGATGCATCCAGTTTCTTGAGCACTTTGATCTGTGGCTCAGCCTTGGGCTCAGGCAAAGATACAACCGGCTCAGGAATGAGCTCGGCTTTGATGGTTTTAGCAGTAGGTCGATCTTCATTACCATCCTCCACTTTTTCTTCTTCTGTGTTGTTCAGAGGTGATGGCTCCAATGTAGCTATGGGCTTGACTTCCTCGGTCCTTGAAGCATCTGGAACGTCTGCTTCAACATCTGTTACGGGAGTTTCCGGCGATTTGGGCTTTTCCGACGCTTCGGAGATGCCGGAGTTCTCCAAAGGACTGTCGGCAATGGTGCTCTCGCGAGGAGATACCTGTTGGACAATATTGCTGACAGCAGTCTCTTCGGCGATCACTTTCTCGGCGTCTTTTTGGGCCGTGGTTGTATCGACATGGAGTCCAGTATCTTGGACAGCTTGTGAACCGGCATTCGACTTTATCTCCGCATATACGGAGTCCTTCTCCGGAGCAAGCTCAGCGTTAATTTCTCGCTGCACTTTTTCAACACCATCGTCAACATCAGCATCCGAGATAACACTGGGGCAACCGACGCTCATCTCATGGAGATCATCGACAACTCCCAGTACAGAAGAACTAGCATCATCATGAGTCACCAGATTCTCCTGAGACTGTGAAGCATTCATCACACCATTGCTGTTCCGCCAAGAGAGCCGGTTCAACATTTCTCTGCCAGAGAACCGTTTCGAGCGCGGCGTACCAACCTCCGAACCGATGTCAGCACCGTTCTCAGAGGCATCATCATTGCCCTCGCCAAGGACATGGGTAATAACAGGTGTAGTAGGTCTCGGCGTCTTTCCTTCAGATTGACCCTCATTCTCGGTACCCTTTCCCTGCTCTGCTGACTGATCCTGCTGGGATGAATCCTCCTCCGGCACAGCCTCAAGTTCACGAGTGTTGCTTTCACCCGGGTGGTTCTTCTCGCCGTCAGAGCCACTACCCGCAACATCCGGGCTCGGCATTTCCTTGAGCTCGATCTCACCCTCCTTGTCATTGTCAGAGGAGTCGAACCCATCCGAGCCCCGTGGCGAGTCACCGACAGCAGTCTCCGAAACCGAGGCGGTTTTGCTATCGGCAGCCTTTCCGTTCCCGTAAATTAGTTCCCATTCGGCACGCTCTTGGATATTCTTTTCCTCCAGGCGGCGACCGACTTCGGCATCTTCTTCTTCGATCTTTCGGGTGTGTTCCCGGCGGGAAGCTTCTTCCCTGGCTCTGCGCTCCTTGATGAGATTCCAAAGTCTGACTTGGGAGACTACCCCCAGAACCGCAATAATGATATTCGCGGCGAGCTCAACACGAATACCACGTGTCACGGGGTAGGTGTCCGTTCGGAGAGGAAAGACGTTATTGTTCAACCCTGGATTCGTCAGCAACTATGAACAGTTTGAAAACAAAACATTAGACTTACCCCAGATATATAACCAGAACTCTTTCAATCCAGCTCTGCTGTAGCAATCGATTCCAAGGACCAAGGCAGTTGCACCGGCGAATGACGTGCATCCGATCAGGCCGTATGACCTGGTATAGTGGCTAAACGATAGACAGTAGAATCCCACAGCAAAGGCAATGATCATGCCGGCCTTGGGACCACTTTCGGTTAGAAGACCGCCTGATTTCAAAGCAAGGAACCACATGCTCAGACAGAAACCACCCAGAAGACAACCCAGTCCCTCGCAGATTTCTCGGAAGACGAGCGATAGACCACCGAACACAGCGCCGGTGAAGAAGACGGCGACGAGATAGCCGCCCTGCACGGCGTTGCTTACCGGTGGGCTCATTACATAGATAATGAGGACCTGTATAGAGATTAGTTAATTTTGTTCTTTATTATCTTCCGGATAGAACTTACGGTAACTCCCAATGCGCTAAGGAATCCGGTTGAGAGCAAGATCTGGACCCTTTTTCTTTGTTAGCAAAATGTTATTGTCACCGAAGGATCAAAAATTCAATACCATTGTTGGCGGACACCAATGAAAGCCAGGACAGCCCCGAGGGCAATGAGTATAAAACCCCCAACACCCCATGCCGGCGTGATTACCGGTTTGATTGGCAGGCCACCGGAGTAGGTTGGTTTAGTGGAGTCTGCCGTTTGCTGCTGGGAAGATGAAGTTGTTCCATCGAGCGAGGGCACAGTCGAGGTAGCGGACGCGGCAGAAGTAGTCGTCGTAGCATGGGTTGTACCGCCAGAGGTTATAGCTTCGGTAGCTGTTGACGCGTCGGTTACTGTTTTTGATGCATCTGTTTGAGTTGCCGTGGTGGCCTCACTGGTAGTATTCTCTGTCGTTGTAGGGTCCGTTTCCTTTTCTTGTCTCGCCTCGAGGTTGGCGACTTCCAGATCGCGTCGTCCCGGGTCCGAAGCTGGCGCTGCCAATGTCCCCAGTAGGAACAGGGACACTATTAGGGCCAATAGCAAAGACCAACGCATCTTGGCTGGATTTCTAAAGCAAAATGCAATTGATCCTTCGTCGAGAAGCGTCTTTGGTTATTGTAAGCCCAGCACGCCTTTCACACACACATCCCACAATGTTCACACGTTTGGCGCGTGAAATCAATATAGACCGTCGGGGAGCCCTGAAGGTACGCGAATATTAATAATTAATAATAATAAAAAAAGGAATTAATTGACGCGGCGTTAGGGACACATTATAGGGTAGTTAAAGAAAAGAAAAGAAAAAAGGAACAAACGGAGACCAGCCCTAAACCTCCCTACATATAAACGAAAAAGATGTGGAAAAGGACTTATTTCACATGAATTTGAGTTTGATTAGTTACAGGAGAGGATATCCAGTATGAACCCAGTATGAACCCAATATAAACCCAATATGAACCCTAGAAGGAATCTAAGAGGACAATAACATTTAGCCACGCGATTGTACCTGAGCTATCTACTTTTCCCCCCACCGATCGAGAAAATGGTCGATCTAACAAATGAACTTGTCTCAATTGGGGACTAGTATCATTAGCACAGACCAAAGAGAGAGAGAAGAGATCCTCATGTCTCCATCTTGTGGCTTAATTATCTTAATTGGTTTTTTTTCTCTTTCGGCGCCATTCAACCATATGAAACCTCGTTTTTTTTTTTGCGGGTTTGATTATTATTATTATTATTATTATTATTATTATTTCTTTTTTTTTTCTAGTTTCTTTACTCGCGAAGCTTTTGAACAACATATGCTTGCAGATCTAATGCGAGTGAGCTGTCATCCCTCGCTTATAGGCAATGGTTCATTCAAAGTCCACAGTTCGCGGTGGAAAAAATAAATAGCAGACTCTCTCTCCACGGGTGGCGCCGCGCCTTGGACATCACAGCCCGATCTATCGATTTGGCAAATTTAGCGAATATTCGAATATTCGAATATTTGACCTTCAGCAATTTGATCTTTGAGTTTGACCTTTGACTTGACCAATCTCACCATTGTCCTGCAGATGCCTGCAGCTCTAGACCGTATTAGCCATGTTAGCCATTGTTGACGCCTCGCAAACGCCCCTCCTGCAGCGACGTGGTTAGGCCGCTAATTGACAATGCAAGGAGTGCATCTGAGACAACAGCTATCTTAATTTATTTTCGGTCTGGCTCAATCAATCAGCGGTATTGCAGCTTCTCCGCTGGGATCTGCTCCCCCTGGCCGATCTGCCTATCGGTTGCCATTTCCAGTTTGTTGTGCGGTGTATACTCCGTAAAATTGTACAAATGGTACGATTGTACAGTCTTCGCGGGACAGTCGGATGTGATGGATTGTGACATGACCAGGCTAAAAAAATCATACCCTGGGTTCGTGTTGGCATTCACATGGCGTATGAAGGATTTCTGAAGGATTTTAAAATAACAGAGTTAGCCTCGTCGTTTAATTTGCACTTCCTCGCTTTTTCGTCCTTGCTTTTTTGTTTGGACTCTTGACTTGAGACGTTGAATTTATAATTCTGGAGCTCATAGCTGTCGGCACCCGTGAATAGAATCCTGCACAAAGGGGGGATTCCGGGGTAGAGCTATAGCTCTGTAACATAAGCTTAGAGCTTCGCCGCAATAACTACGGAGTATCCAATTTTATTTCCAAGGAGATATCAATTCCAACCAAAATCCCTGACTCAACCTATAATAAATGAATGATAATAATAGTAAAATAGTAATAGCAGCCCAACTTAGTGTCCTATGCCCCCCATATCACATCCGAAAGCGGTACGTGTCCAGATCACGTGGCGTTATCAGCATCACCAACAACGCCAAAACAAATCTCAACCAATCCAGACTTGTACTTGGTAATCTATAATCCACACATCCTCCCTCCAACCATGTCCGCCTTCCTCTCCTCTCTGCGCCCAGCCATGCGCATGGCCAGTGGCCCCCAGACCACCCGCGCCTTCAGCTCCTCGCCCGCCCATTCCCTCGCCCGTCTGACCCTCACGGGCCGCCTCGGCGCAGAGCCCGAGCTCCAGGCCACCTCTTCCGGCCAGGAGATCGTCAAGTACACTGTTGCTACATCCCACGGCAACCGTGAGAACCGCCAGACGACCTGGTGGCGCGTCACGAACTTCGTCCCCGAGGGCGCCCAGCGCGATTTCGTCCTTGGTTTGCAGAAGGGGTAAGTGGATGTCCTTGATATTTTGTTAGCTTGTGCAAGACACAACACTGCCGTGCTTGGAATGCGTATTTTCTGTCGGTTGTGTTGCTATATGCCGCTTGGATCCGGCAGGTCTGCGCGGGTAGTCCATGCGGATCGAGAGCGAGAGCTGCATGGTGATCTTGCGGGCCTGTTTAGACATATGCCATGTGGATTTGACGGTGAAGCGACACGCCTTCGGATACGACATTACTCCTTCATGCTATGTTCGTGGTTGAGCGGTAGGCGCTGGGCTATGGGATTGCCCTGTTCCTCAATTGGCCCTCTCCAGCCTTGCACCAATCCAACAATTTAAGCTTTGGCTTGATGCAGATGAGCTAACCTCTTTCCCGCAGAACACTCGTGTTCGTCGAAGGCGACGCCAAAATGTCTCCCTGGGAAGATGCCGACGGCAACTCCCGGTCCACTTTGAACATTGTGCAGCGTATGTCGATCCTCCGTTCTCTCGATTTGTTGCCACTTTCTGGGAAAAAAAAGAATATCACCAAGGTTCAATCTAACACCATTCTAGGCACCCTCGAGGTCCTTAAGCGGCCCAGCAACGGCGGTGACGAGTCTCACTAGATTTCTTGATCGAGGCTCTATATCAATCTAAATTTGTTGCTGGTTTCATTTTGGAGCTGGTGGGGTTGAGCGAATCTTCCTTTGCGGAGCGATTATATTGTACGATTATACCCTGAATACACTTCGTTCTGTAGTGTATGAATTCGAGCCTGTGGTGTAGTACATACCTAGGTATGCTAAAAGCTCGATTCTTGGGTTCGAAGTATTATCTTTTCTGGATTCAAGCCATGACATATTATTTCATTTTATACGCGCGAAAGCTTACAAGGACTTATGCCAGCCCTGAGGCTTACCATGTATGTGGACTATACTACTGCTTTCGACGACTCCTACCTTCCTGTATGTCATAATTGGAGGACGGGATTGTTCTCTCGATCTCGTACGTTGAGACATACCGATTAATAATTAGTGTTGGAGCATCATCCCAAGCATGCATGTTTGTTATTGCTGGCTTGCTTGTTTGCTTGTTTGCTACAGAATGAGCCTTTGTTCAGATGGTTTTAACAGGGTATATAAACCCCTGGATTTCTAGCTTTAATAGATCATGATTCTTCCTCTGCTTTCTCCCCACTTAGTAGTAATCTATACACCAATTAGCATTCACCATGTTCCTTCTGGGAGTAATCGCGATACATATAAGAATTCTCCGTTAGGTTCTATACTTGTTTACCAGCAAACATCTAATGCAGAAAGAGATTCAAATTTATTTATTTTTCATTTTTCATTTTGCACGAGAGTCGCTTGACCACACAAATTATGTTATGATCCTTAGTTATGTAGTACTACTCTGATGTACAGATTCCCATGTCAAATCAACGCAAAGGAAAGATTAGAGAACCGTATTAAGCCACTGCAATCCCAGATAAAACCCCGAAGAAAGAACAAGCCCACTAGACCTCAACTCTAACCTCGCTCTGTTGGCTAATAACTTGCCGCACATGAATGAAATCCCTATTATGCTCCGGGGAAGTAGGCCCACGGGATAAGTCCCGACTATCACGGTGACTAGCCCACGCATTCGTAGAGACTGTTTGCAAGGTAGCGCCGGGAAGGTCAGTGAGCAGAGTCCCATCAATATCCTGACGCGTGTGACGTCTGTTAAAGAGCGACCAGGGCAAGCTATTCCATCGCGACTTCTTGGCCGACCTACCATCGCTATGGCGGGACGAACTGGAAGAGGTACCCTTTTCAAGATCGTTGTATGTACCATGCGTAGAGACGAAAGTCGCGATTGATTCCTTCTGGCGGGAAAACAGCGATTTGGCACGGGAGCCGATGCTGCCGACGAGGGTAGTTGCTGCTGAGGCGTGCGCGGGGGAAGGGGGCCCGCTGTGGGTATCTGTTGAAGGCTGTATGCTCGGGAAGCAGTAGCCCAGTCCGAGACACCAGAAGGCAGTGCGGTACATGCGTGTTGCATCGCGGCCGAAGCCGAAGAAGATGAAGATCATGAAGCCTGATACGACGGGGATCCAGCGGTCGAAGAAGACGGTGCCGTCGATGGGGATCATGTTGATGGTGTTCCATTTCCCGTTGTGGATCCTGCTCCAGGAGTAGTTGTGCCAGGGGAGGGAGAGGACTATGTCGTTGTAAACGACGTAGCCTTGGAGTGGGAGGATGCAGACGAGCATTGATAGGGCGAGGAAGAAGAGGCGGAGGAAGCGAGATTTGCTGAGATTGCTGCTGGAGGCGCGGAGAATGTTTGCGAAGTCACTTCGGTACTTGTGTACGCGGATGATAACCAGGCCTGTGATGTTTAGTTAATGGGTGATTGTTTGTATGAGAGATGATTGGAGTGTACTTACAGCAATAGTATGCTGCGATGAGACAGATAATCGGTGGCCAGATCCATGCAAAGACGAGACTAACCCAGCTTTCGTCGAAGCTGTTCACACACCCTGAGATGGCAAATAGTAAGTATCGACTCTTCTGCCAGACGATATGTGTAATCATTGCGATGAATGGAACAGCAATGCAGAACATAATCTCCATGAACTGATTGCGCCAACGTTGACCTCTGCTCGGGACTAATGTGGCCCGATCTGTGTCCAGTACAATTGCAAGACTTCGAAAGATACATGCCAGGCTTCCCGGAATGCCCACATAGCTGGCAGCCATAAACTTGACCTCGATATCGCAGAGACCAGATCCGTCCCACCACGTTGTCACGTCGTCCGTGGGCCATATGAGAGAATTGATGATGTTGAACAAGTTGAGGAGAATTGACCAGAATATCAGACTGGTAGCAGGGAAATTTCGGTTCTTTCCATGTAGAATCAACGGTGGAATAGCCAGAGCAATGGAGAAAGAAGATAGAATTGGCAGAACCACGGCCTGCGGGTGTTTTCGGTTAAGATCCATGACGGCAGTGGATGTAAAACAGAGATTCACAGGAAAGTGTCGATAACTGAGTCTCTAACTGACCAAGAAAACGAAGAGATAGAATGAAAGAAAGAAGGATGGGATGGTTCCCCATCCTCTCTCGATGAAGGATGTATATCCCGTCAGGGGAGACGATTGAGGAACGATGTCTTATTGAGATCCGAATAACGAGAATCAGGAGGTTAATTGACATCTCAAGACATTATTATGCCTTGAGGAAATTGGTGTACTATTCACGGAGAATGTATGGGCTGCAGAGACATAACCCGCGGCCGGGGGTACCAGGCCTTGACATATTTTACGACAGGCAGAGAAACCTATCCATTAGATTAGCATTGAATTAGATTAAAGAACTTACAATTGAGAGATGAAAGAAGATGGCAGAAGTCGAATAAAGAAACACGAGATGCATAGGCTGTTGTGTTGTGGTTGAGCGAATAGTGCGAGGCGACACTAATCCGGATTTGGGTGTCAATAGACCCGAGGCGGGGGGGATTTTATTCATTTTGACCCGGCTGATATTTTGGTTGCCGATCTGGGAAATTCATGATTCATGACTTATTGATCTAGATGTGTCTCGTCTATTCAGACGGTCTAGACGAGGTTTCTGAGATGTGAGGAAGTTGATGTATCCAGAGATGATGATGGGTGCACATGTGTGCACCATAGTTACCTAATTAGTCGCCCGCACCTACTTGGCTCGCACCTGAGCCGTCTACTCCAGACGCAGCCACACCTCAACCCGACGCGCCAGGGGACGCAGTCTCCCTCATGGTACATTCATGGTACATTCTCAAATGATCAACGAACCGGGGGCCAAGTTTACTTCACACAGACTGTTCTTGGCGCTAACTTTATAGTAGCTCATCCATTGCACTTTAGTAAACACAACCGTATGCATGCTATTCAGTGGACTTTGTTGTTTTGATGGGACAGACAAAGAGGATTATAGAAGAAGTGAAAGGAAGTAAAGGAGGGAGAAAAGCAGGGTAATGTCACTAATGTGGAAGGAGCGACACGCTTCACATTTAGCATTTGTTACTACATACATAACTAGTTAGTAAACACAAGTACATGTAGTTCTTTAGTTGTAGATATCACAATGGTTATCTGGAAATTCTAATTGATGACTTATTAATCTAGACTGTTTATATTCAGATTCACTAGATTGACTAGATTGACAGATTCCAGTGGGGAGGGAGAGTTGAAGCACCCAGAGAGGGCACAATACTACAATAATAACATGGTGCGTGTGTTGAACATTATCCCAAGCTTGCATGTTTGTTATTTGCCTGTTTGCTACATACAGACTGAGCGTTTGTTCAGATGGTTTTAACAGGGTATATAAACCCTACATTTCTAGCTTTAATACATCAATGATTCTTCTTCTGCTTTCTCCCCTACACTCCACTCCAACAGCTTGCAGAGTCTATCAAGTTCCACTTATGCATTCAGCTTCTGCTCACTTGAATCTGAGAAACCGTTTCATTATGTGACCCTTTCTTCCAAAGTTCACTTGCTTCTCCTCGGTTTCTCGACATCCATGCCTCATTCCCATGTACATTCCCCCAACAGCAACTAGAGTCACCAAATGATCTGCATCAGGAGCACTTTCCGGTAAGTTTGTCGATACTTTTCAGGCCACTGGAGACCTTGTCACCAAGTTTTGCAATGTCAGCCTCCTTCATCTCACGGCGGAGCTTAGCTGCCTTGGAGGCCTTTGTCGCGTGTGATGGCCCAGTGGGTGGATATTACTAAGACCAGTATTACTAAGCATGGGGCATATCCCCGCGGCGTCTTACGATAGTAATAAATCATCTTTACCACTATAAGCTTATTTTATAACACACTAGTGGCATATCCTAGTTGATCCAGAGGCTTCTCTGGTTGGGCCTACTATCTCTAGTTATCGAATTTCTCCGGTGTCTCTTACGCCGTTGGGTTGCTATCGGCGGGGAGAAGCGTTTAGATTAGGCCTTGACAAGTCCCGCAGCACCAAGGCAATTTTGGTGTTGCGATATGGTGCTTGTCACGATCGACAATCATCACATGCATTGACACATGCTTTGTTACATGTCAAGATCGTTCTTTGTTTGCTTTCTTTGTTTGTTTGCTTTCTTCTTTGTTTGATGGAGTGCTATCATGCCTAATTGGGCATGCCTACTACCTGATTGGGAAAGAGGTCATTG
>LACB01000585.1:0-15866 GCA_030142185.1 Penicillium thymicola
GGGGGGGGGTTCAGTGGGATTATATGTATACGGAGTAGTAGAGGGAAGTATAGTTATCAACACAAATATGAATTAGCAACGGACCAGATAGAAAAAAAAAAAAAGAAAAAGAAACCCCCGAGGTACCGGAGTTTTTGACTAAACGGCCCTTATCTCTCTCTAACAGTCGAGCTAAACCATATCCGGACTGATACAGATGAAGATAAGTGATAGGTGGTCTGTGCGGGGAGAGGGAGGGAGACCAGGGCATTCAGGTGGTCCTGAGCTATGGCTTCCAATCTTGTCTCTTCAAGTGCACTACTGCACGAACTCTACACTAACTCCAGGGCTCGACTTTGAAATTACATAATTAAAATAGTACCTAGTTAGATATGTAGTAAGCTACATCTCCGTAGTCGGACGCAGTGTTATACACTACATGATCGGCATTGGTACCATGCAGTAGCCTTAGCCTTGTTATTTACTTGCATAAAGCGATGAGCCAATGAGCTACTATATGGTTATTGGTCTAGATTTCCAAGGTTACCTTAAAAAACTGCCCAGCTTCGGACATATCACCTCGATAGCTTAACTAATTCTTTCTCGCCTTTCCAAGGTGATTGTCTACAACATAGACTAGATCTACCTTCGTAGGCTCCACCTCGATTGGTCTTTTACATAGACCAATCTAGCCCTAGAGAATAAATTCGAGAAAAAAAAAGCCAGCAAACCAGCAGTCATACATAATCAGACTGTTGTCACACTATTCCAATGCAGAAAATCATCATATTGGCCGTTAGGTCAAGGCACGCTAACGGCGGGGGGATCTCAAAGTGCATGGTCCCTTCATAAAACCACTGTAGATAGCCAACGCCAATTCATGTTTCTTATACTCATATAGAACCCGAAGCAGTCAGGTAGTCCCAATTCACATTCAAGTCAACCGCTCCAGGAACCCCTGAGCAATCAGCCGTTCCACATCACCCTGACGAACATAGAGTTGACTGTTCTTGGTCAAGTTGATCACACTAAACCCGAATTAGCCACCAGATGCCCAAACAATATACCAGAAAGTGAGATAAAAAAACATACCCATATTCCGTCTGGATCTCACCAGCATCCTTCAACACCCGTACATCAATAAACAAATCCTTGGGCGGCTCCAACGTCCCCGTCAAATCAACATCCGTCCACTGGCCCTTGTACGCAGCAAGCATATCCCCGTACTGGCGAAAATACTCCTCCTCCTCAGGACTCAGCGAGCTATGCCCATTACCCCCAAGAGCCGTGTGCTGAGCCGCCCCACCGTCCTCGGACGGCTGCTGCTGCTCGAGGATATCCACTCCCATCCAGCACAGCTCCTCGAGTTTCTCAGTGCGCACACGGTGGTACGCGAGTAGACAGCGCTTGTTCCGGCGCATGCAGAGGTGGTCGACGAGTAGGGCACAGGCGATGGCTGGGTCGGCCGAGGGGTTAAATGCGCCCTCGAAGGGCTCTAGGAGGCGGGTGACATCGCGGTCGAGATCGCGGACTTCGCGCGTTACTGCGCGCACGATCTCCGTTTGGTAGGGGGGTAGATGGGCGAGGGATTGGGTGCGTTTGGCATGTTGGACCTATCGCGGGTAAGGTGTTGGTCAGCGGGTTGCTTTTTCCCTTGCTTTGCTTTTTGGCGGTCGGTGTTTGGGTTGGGATTGTCAATCTCCGGAGGGGCAAGGATAAATCTATAGCTCACGTACCAATTTGTTGCCGAGTTCGCCGTACATGGTGGCCACGCGGTCGGGGTCCTGGTGAGGGACGCGAGTTTGATCCATTTCGGCGAGCGCCAAGATTGGCTCTTAGTCAGGTGGAGTGATCGGCGCCAAGGTCAAGTATGGAGTCACTTCTTGGGCAAGGGTTCTTTATCTCCGAACGAAATGAATAAGAAATGCATTGGAAGAAACAGTAATACGTTGGACGCTGTGTACAAAGTTGGAGTTTCACAAACGACTGTCAAAGGGGAGGGGGAAAAGGCAAAGGAACCGGGAAGGAGCACAATGGCTTCAATTTTAGACAAATCGGGTAGGCGCAGCTGGTTACGAATGTCTGCACTCGTTAATCCCTGGAGATGCGCCGCTTTTCACATATATAGATCTTAATGCGGTATCTATACCGGAGTGCTGTATTCGTTCGGTTCTGACGAGAGTGAAGACTCCCCGCTTTAAAGCTATAGTTGTACAGAGAGTTGGTTCCCCGGTGCGAATACGATAGTGAAAAGGCGGGCTCAGATAGAAAGTGGAGTTTGGACGGAAGAGACACGGCGTGGGAGGCAGCAATTGATAAGTTCTATACAGATAGTGCGAGAATAGATTATGGATTCCTTCTGAATCTTCTGACTAATAATATCCAGTGGTTTATCGAAATATATTCAGATGCCCAATCAACCTTGGAGGCACCCAAGTAACAATTTAGCTGCAGTATTATTCAGTAGTTGGGTGCCAAATTGTGTCCCACGTTTTGTTTCACGGATTTATATTTTAGTAGTTACTGAAATTGGTTTAATAAATATCATTGCTCGCATTAATAGAAATTAATATAGAAATTAATATAACTACCATATGCCCTTGGGCTTCGGGTCTAGAGGGTCGGGCTGCGGTTGCTGGGGCATCCCCGGTGGAGATTTGTGACCTGACCTAAGAACGAAGGAACTACATCATTTGTTCTTTAAACCCTGATCTTTTTTCTAGAATCCCTAAAATCTCCCTTCAGACTGCAAGTATTCAGGTATGTTCAAGCACCGAGTCTTCAATTACACCCCTCGCGACCGATGAAAGCTAATTTTACTCCTTCGAGTAGTTTGTTGACACCCGAGTCCAACCCCCGGATAACGCCCCCAACGACGAAACGAAGCATGAGAATGAGAATAAACCGTTAAAACATCCAATTCAATCAATTCAACCAAGACCTCGACCCAGCCCTTCAAACAAACCATTCCAACCCCGCCCCCAGACCCCGAGAATGCGGGCTTCCCGATGGATCTGGATTGCCGCCACATTCCTCACCTCCACCGTCCACTCAACAGAGACAGCACCCTTCACCGCAGCAGAAAAGGCCACAGCCAACAAACGAGCCTTTGAGGTCCTCCGCATCCTCAGACGAGACGACAACAATTGCCCGGGCGGCTTCAACCCCTGCACCGAACTGGGCAACGCCAACGCATGCTGTAAGCAGGGAACGAACTGCTCGCGCGATGAAGCCAACAACATCGCCTGCTGTGCGAGCGGCGCAAGCTGCACCGGCAGTCTAACAGGCACGAAGACGACAGGCACAGGCACAGGCACTGTGTTCATGTTCCCCAGCGGCGCAACCGCAACCATCACGGAGAGCGAGGCATCGTCTGTTACTGGGTCAACATTGGATGGCGCATACCCATTTGTCGTCGTCCCAACCACTTTCAAGAACGCCGAGACTTGCTCGTCTTACTACTCCGTGTGTCAGTCTGAGTACACGCTGTGTACTGGCAATCTGATGGGCCGCTACGGCGTCACTATTGGCGCCGCCGGGGGAGGCAAGACAGTTCAGGCTGTCACGGCTGCATCGCAGGCGACTTCTATTTGCTCGAGCTTGAGTGTTGAGGCTTGCCATGGTATCAACT
The DNA here is from genome assembly GCA_030142185.1 of Penicillium thymicola. Classification (NCBI taxonomy): domain Eukaryota; kingdom Fungi; phylum Ascomycota; class Eurotiomycetes; order Eurotiales; family Aspergillaceae; genus Penicillium; species Penicillium thymicola. Next base: position 3,611 of record LACB01000585.1, read on the forward strand.
TGGCGTATTGTAGCGGCGTTGCGACACAGACTGGCAGTGCGGATGCGGATGGGAATGATGCCTCTCCTGCGCGGTTGTCGAGTCTCCATGATCTGGTCTTCGGACTGGCAGTTGGGGTTGCGGGGATGTTTATATGATTTACGGCTTCGAAACGATATTTGGATGCGTTCTTTTTGTTTGTACATTCTTTTATGTGGAGCGAACAGAAACCCTTGGAATTTATGATACAATATCGAGTTCAATATTTAGATATACCTATATGCTTTGAAAAAGCTAAATATATGGTCAAAATATATCCGCTTTCCATTTTGACCAAGTATTCCCAATAGGAAAGCCCCGAGGCTAAATTCAATGTTAACATATTTATCCGCGTTATATACGTGTTAATTTTCACCTCTGTTCACTTTATTATCACTAAGAAAAAGGCTGTGTAGTTCTTTCTTATAGTGATTCTATATCCTCTCGTTGCTCGGCATCTTCTCTCATACTACTACCATCGTCGCGACAATCGACGTACATATATGCGTTTATATCTAGTCCGTATCTTTTCTATGTAAAACATCGTACTCCTGGGGTTCATTTCTTTGGGCGAAATGGTTTTTTTCCTGCCCGGATGTGAGATCCCAGGTAATTAGCCCGAAGGATGCGGCGATAATATGTAGTCGTCTTAAACGGCTAGTTAATTAGCGTCACTAATTGTCCTTACTTGGGATATGAATACATACTTATATATATACATCAAATGTCGTTTTCCCTCTGAGCTCCATTGAATTGTTCTGGATTGAAAACATGTGAGGTACTTGTAAGCCCGCTCCATGCTCACACAGAAACATTGATGATTTTATTGGGCATTAGTGGAGGATCATCTTTTTTAATCTAGCCTGGCTTGGTAGCTGCACAGGAGATTGATTAGATGACTTCTGCTAGTACCCGTGGATGTGGTCTGTGGTCTGTGGTCTGATATCCGCTAACTAGGTATGGATGGATCCGCCATGGCGTTAACCTTGGGAAAAAAAATATATATATATATTTGTCCCACTTTTTTATTTCGCGCAACACGGGATTCGTACATCCGTTGTGGAGATACAACAGGCACGTGACTTTCCAAAAAGCGTAGGACCAATCATATTAGGCCAAAATGATCCACATCTGTATAGCCTCAAATCGAATCTGGAAAGAAAAAAAATAGGTAGCTTCTCTTTGATTGAGACATGTCATCCTTAGTGCAGGGGCCATGCTAATCTTCTCTGTATATTTTCAGTTGACCATATGCCCCGAAGGGCGAAATATCTATTCGTTCAGTTCATTATAGCCTCACTTTTGGGCAGAAAATGACCGCTTATTTCGAGTGATAGAATCCGGAAAGAGCGTTGTTTGTCAAGATGGATATGTGAATGTGCATGCTACTTGCATACATGTATGTAGTTTGAATATAAAATGCTTTCTTTTCACGGTAAAGCCAATGTTTTGTACTATTGATGTAGCTTATTTATACTTAAGTCCAAGGATAAAACGCAAAAGAAATTATCTTAGCCCTATAGACGGTTGTTGTCCAAGGCTGCTAGACCGCTGGGTTATATTGCAACACATAGTAAGTCGAGGGCTCAAGGCTAATGGATGGTCGAGTATTCTCTCATATATTGGAAGGCCGCATCTGACCCTGCCACATTTAGTACTCGCATCCGGAAATGCTCCACAACAATGGGTCCCGTTAGCAATCCAAGCTGGTATAAGGCAGTTGGTGACAGAACGACTGCTTAAAGAAAGACTTGACGGTAGGGAGCAATGTGAATTAGGAATATCTGCCTTCATAGCTCTTACCGTTAGACCTTTTAAAGGTATATATACAATAACAAATTGCTTCCAAAGCCAACAGTTAAACTATAGTCATACAAAATAGTGTCAAATTGCATTTAACAGAATAAACAACGATGTACCTCCTCCTTCTTCGGTCAACTGCATTTCGCTATTACCGGAAACAACAACATAATCTCCTGGGAATAATGAACCTTGGTTTATTTTGGGAAATCCATTATTGTGATCCATGTATTCCAACCCAACAATCACCAAGTGCTTTCCAGGAAATGGTGGCTCAAGCTTCCCTGCCCTTTTTGTCCAAACGACAGGATAGTAATCCACCACGGCACGCCAAGGATCGTCGGGAAAGGTGATGCCGGTTACGCTAGAAATTGACTGCAAGTTTGCTTTATCCTTCAATATGACTTAGTAGTATTCACATTCTCATCCGGGGCCCTAAGGCATACTTCGAGTAGGCATTCCACGACAGGGCGCACATCTTCTTTGCTTCTTGGTGAGACGAAGAGCCAGGGGTATCGATCATGAGATGTCCGCATTATCTGTGATCTGACTTTAGCAGCTGCAACAGCAGCTGCATTCTCTAATGGCGATGTATACGGCATAAGAGAAAGCCCGAAGGTGATATTTGGCGCAGTTTGAGGTTATTCAAAATAACTGCCTAGAAGAACAGGGTACCTTACCTATATGTAGGTATTGAATATAGTGGAACTAGCCTTCATATGAAGAGATAAGGTTTTTTAGTGGTTTTCGATTAATTTCTATACTTACTACGTAGTCTTTTAATTAAGATCATGTAGTCTAAAGCTGCTTGATGTTTTGGTTTCAGTCATCGTCAGACGTAGAGATACTTTAGGGGATGTTCCTTGGAGAGATGTATAGACAGGATGTCCCTCCGGAAGCTTTCCAGGCGTCTGGCTGCAGGTTCGATCGGATCTCCAGGGCATTCAAAGGATTGGACAATTCATCATTGGGCTGCCACTCGTAGCACGGAATATCCCCATGACATCCACGACATCCACGACATCCACGCTTTGCTACGATGTATCGGATGGCTGCCCAACATATACACAATCCAATCGTCTTCCTCTTTTTGAGTAGACCTGAATTAGGGCAATTCTAAAATGGCGGTGTTGGAGTTAAAGCTGATTGCTGCCATGCGGGGTGGAGAAACTTGCATTCGACCTGTTGATCGCTTCTGACAGGACGTAGGTAAGGGGACAACCCACGGCTTCCAAGGTTGTTATTCGAGGGGGAAAATAATATTGGACCAATCAAAATAAAATAAAATAGATTTAATGTGAAACCCAGCCACCTTGAAATAAAAAGAAAGTCTTGGGTGGACTCGGGCGGTTGGTAGGAAATGGGGTGGTTGGGTATACAGAGAGGGAGAGGCTGGGAGACGCTGTGTAGCTAAACAAACTGGAACAACCCTCCTCTCGACTTCTCTCATTCTTCTTTATTCTTGTCTACATTCCGATCTTGACGTCTCAAGAATTTGAGATCTTTGTTTAATCGTGGTCTCCCAAGACCTCTCGAGTATACGGGTGAGACAACACTACCGAGAAACACTGTTCCAGTCCAAATCCCACGCTCTCCGACTCGTGTTATTTCATCACTGAATTTTGGCAAGCGTTGCCTCGCCATTTCTTTGCGATGCGGTCTTTATCCGTCCTGTCGGTGCTCTCGACACTTGCCCTACTTCTCAACTACTCGCTCCACACAGCCGCAACCCCGCTCGCATTGGAAGCAAACGTCCTCGAAGGAAACAAGCTTGAAAAGCGCTGTGCAAACCCATGTGGCTACAACGACTGGCTTTGCTGCGAGACCGGTCAAACGTGCACTACCAACAGTGCTCAAGAGGCCGTCTGTGCAAATGGCAGTGGTGGCAGCGGTGGAGACTATCAATATTACACGACCACCTACGTGCTCACCAATACCGACCTATCAACGGTTACCTCTGTGTGGAGCAGCCAGATTGCTGCATCGACAAGCACAGGAACGTGCAGAGTCGACCTTGGCGAGACAAAGTGCGGCTCGACTTGTTGCGAGGCTGCGCAAGAATGCTCGGAGGGCCAATGTGTCGCTGAGAGTTCTTCGATTGTTGTGACTGCTACAGAGACAGGAGGAGGATCAGCAGCCACGCCGGGCGTCCGAGGGACGACCAATGGGGCAACCACCGTAACAGCAACCTCGGCCCCAACCACCACGGAGGGATTCACAGCGCCGGTTGGAACAGACGGGGCAGATTTGATCGGGGCCCATGCCGAAAGCAGCGGCGGACTGAGTGGCGGTGCCATCGCAGGAATAGTCATCGGCAGTATCGTCGGTGCGTTCTTGTTGCTACTCCTCTGCGCCTGCATCTGCTTTAAGGGCGTTTTGGAAGGCCTGCTGGCAGCACTCGGAATCGGCAAGAAGCGCCGCAGACAGGATACAAACTATATAGAAGAGCGCCATTCTCACCATTCGCATGGTAGTCGGCCTCCTCCCCCTCCTCCTGCCGGCCGACGGACATGGTTCGGAACCAGACCAGCCGCGGGAGGCAGTGAGGTTAGCGAAAAGAAAGACTCCAAATGGGGGTTGGGCACTATTGCCATCATCCTCGGTGCACTTGCTCTGTGCTTGGGATTGAAGAGAAAGAGAGAAAGAGAGCACGATGACGGCAAGACCGAGTCCTCTTATCCAAGTTCATACTACTACTATTCCGACTATTACTCAGGAACAGGGAGTACGTCTACCCCATGTATTCCCACAAACAAAAGATATTTACTGACCTTTTCTTCTTTCACAGGTAGCCAAAGTTCTGACAGACGAACTAGAGATACGCGACGGTCACGACGATCGCGCACTCGTTCTGCCCGTCCATGATAACGTTTGACATGAGGGAGGAACTTGTCTCTTTTTTTTGCGTCAGTTTGATTATGCATTTATGGCGCTTGATTTATGATGTGACTAATGTACCACTACGACCTGCACGATGTTTTTTTGATTTTGATTTTGATTTAGGATTGACGATTTCTTTTTCTTTTTTTTTTTTTTTCGATGTCGATATGAAAAGATTTATGGCACACTATGATGTACATATGAAGTTATGAGTACAAACTCGACATGATAATATGATTCTTGAACTTGTTTATTACTGTTCCTCGGGCACCGACATGAAATTGCAATGCGGAAAAGCAAACAGCTTGCAGAAAACAATGTGCTCTGTTTGGATGACAAAGTACGCCAATCCAATAGATCCGAGTCAAATGAGAAGGAAAGAATAAAAAGACTAGAAAAAGACAAAAAATAAAAAATAAATATAGAACATAGAATATAGAATAGTTATGTACTCCATACAAATCCCTCCGTAGGTAAGACAATGCCCAAGGCCAAAATAGACCACACAAAAGTTAGGGGAGGCACTTTAACTCCCCGCCTTCACTTCCGCCTTTTCCCTCCTCCACACTCCTCTCTATTCGACCTGATCGACCTGTTCTACCCATTCTAACACTATTCTTGCAACTTGTCTTCAGTCATCAATGATTTTAGTCTCGGGATTAAACTCCTGACGTTATCAACCCTATCTCAACTTTATCTCAGCCCCCATTTTGCCGTCGCTTCGCCAGAGTTCCGATCCTTCGGGAGTATTACGAGTCTCCGAAACGACTCATCACCCACCATGCTTCAAGCGCAGACCCAACACGTCTTCTCCCACCAACATCAATACCCCCAGGCTGATCCTTCGTGGATGCAGCATCAGCAACAGCAACAGCACCACCAGGCTCAGCCGCACCCACACCAGTCGCAGCAGCAGCACGCTTCCCTGGTCGCCCAACAGCATGCCCAGGTGCAAGCTGCTGCTGCTGCTGCACAGCAACAACACTATGGCCGCATTGCCATGAGCGGCAATGGCGCTGGAAACCCCGCGCAGGGAGCCGGTGGCGCCGGCGGCATGGGTGGAGATGGTATGTCAAATGCGGTCTCCGCCATGGACGGTGGAATCAGTGAGGAGAATCGCAAAGTCTTCATTTGGGTCGCCGAGCTATTGGATCCAACTCGCAGGGAATCCGCTTTGATGGAACTGAGCAAGAAGCGGGAACAGGTCCCCGAATTGGCTCTGGTTATCTGGCACTCTTTTGGTATGGCTCCATTCCCAACGTGCGCCCAGCCCCATCTACAATAACTAACGGTCGGAAACTTGCAGGTGTCATGACTGCCCTCCTTCAAGAAATTATCTCAGTATATCCGCTCTTGAACCCTTCTCAGCTGACTGCTGCCGCGTCAAATCGAGTCTGCAATGCGCTGGCGCTTTTGCAATGCGTCGCCTCCCACAATGAGACCCGCACTCTCTTCTTGAACGGTGAGCAATATAGCAATATACCATGATCCCCATGTAAAATCGGTTGCTAATTCCCCTTCATTTAGCCCATATCCCTCTTTTCCTCTACCCCTTCCTCAATACCACCTCCAAATCTCGTCCTTTCGAATACCTCCGACTAACATCGCTGGGCGTCATCGGCGCATTGGTGAAGAATGACTCCTCTGACGTGATCAACTTCCTCCTAACTACAGAGATCATCCCTCTTTGCCTTCGCATTATGGAGACGGGCTCTGAACTGAGCAAAACCGTTGCTATCTTTATCGTACAGAAAATTCTTCTTGATGATATTGGCCTGGGCTACATTTGCGCGACATATGAACGATTCTATGCCGTGGGCACTGTCCTAAGCAACATGGTCACTCAGTTGGTGGAGCAACAGACCGTCCGCCTTCTCAAGCATGTTGTGCGCTGCTTCCTTCGGTGAGTCGTTGCGCGATCTCCCCTCTTCCTCGGCATCTCTAACAGCATGATACAGCCTCAGTGACAACAGCCGGGCCCGAGAGGCCTTACGGCAATGTCTCCCCGAACCTCTCCGGGACGCCACATTCTCCTCCGTCCTCCGTGACGATGCAGCCACCAAGCGCTGCCTGGCTCAGCTCCTTATCAACTTGTCCGACACCGTCTCGGACGGAGCCCCGGCAGCCATGTAACATACGAAAAGCATCTGTTTCTTTCTCCCGAAATATTTTACCTTATGATATGCATGGGAAAGGCTTCTGGCGATTAACGGACACAAGGCGCAAAATTGTGGTTGAAGGACTGGATCCAGCGTGTGAGGTATGTCATTCGATTGAGGGCATCGGATCCAAATCTTTTTTTTTTCTTCATTCCTGGTTGTTTCTCTCTTTACCGCATTTATATTGGGTTTCTTGAAGGTTCGGTGATCTGCGTTGGGGGGAGGTTTAATGTATTCTTGTTCCTTTATTCTTCTTTCTTCTATTTTCTTATATCTTTGCTTTGCATTTTGCTCGTGGGAAATATGTTCTCTTCTCTGATTGCCATTGATTTTCATTTTCGACAGAAGTCTTCTGTCGCGTGGCGCGAATTCTGGTTGGCGCTGTCGTCTGCGTGCATTTTCTCCTCGTCTTTGACGACCCCCAACTGCTCTGTGTGAGATAGACCCTTGAAAGCGAGAGATATCCAAAGATCCAGGCGTCTGCTTTGTTTTTTATTTTTATTTTTTTTCGGTTTTTCAGTTTTTCCTTGTGTATATGCGACTTTGTTCCAAAACGTCAATGTACTTGTCTTCGATTCATGAATACAGGAATAGTCCGCTTATGCGGCCTTGTCATGTCTTTTTAAAAGTCTCTTAAGAGGCTTTTGATATCCTTTGATATATCTTTTCAGGTGTATATGAAGGTAGACTTTGGATAAGAGACTTTCCTATGTATAAGATTTGATTAGGTCTTCTATTGTTTGCACAATCTCATTGTATAATTTTCTTCTCTAAAATTAAGATTACATCTACATCTAAAATTACATCCATATGATTGACCAGGTCAATTTGCTTTGAATTCCCCTTTGCACTTCTCCCCTTGTTAAATTTGACAAACGCATATACTCACGTGACACGGCCCTTGACGCGCCGCCTTACTGATCGTCTTGCCTCTCGACACGAAAAAAAGCCCAGACTCAACCTTCATATTTCTTAGGCTCTTTTTCAGTTTTCACACTCGAATTTCTCATTTCAAAGTTGGACACTCTTTGGCTTTCATCTCCGCCAAAATTACATTTCACTGAACCCCCTCATTGGACACCTCTGAGAAACCCGGTCTTAACGGTTGTCCCGCCGCGATGGGATCGCGAAAGCGCACCCACTCCGAGGTCGCCCCGGCGGCCGAGCAACAGGCACCGGAAGAGCCTGGCTTGCTTTCACAGTTGAGGGGCAACTGGGCATTTGCAAGCCTCATGCAATACATTGCCATCTTTGGCCAGGTCATGAAGATTGACGAGGAGTTTGGGATTGAGGTATGTCTATTAGCATCGTCTGGGATGAGATAAAATGCTGCGCTTCGTATCGCATTGATGAGAGCACACATACACGAGCACATCTCACTTGATCGTATTATCGCTAACATCCTTTGCCCCACGCTAGGACCTAGAAGTCGAATGCCTGAAACCCGAGCCCTCTCACAAACTACTAGAGATTGGATTGTGTCTCCTCAAGTGGATTTCGTCGCATCGCGGTCTTACGTACGTATACTGGAACACCTTTCTTGCTATTTTGCACGGTTTCACTGACACCACTGTGTTGACAGCTTCGACAATTTCGATGAGTACACCAGACGCCAGTACAATGCGAAAGCACCCAATATCAACAATCCCTTCGGTCACGAGGAAGAACCCAACAAGTTTCTACATTTCGATGTTTTCACCAAGATCCACGTCCTCCGCCAGCTGACGGTATGGACATTCTGGAACGCGGACCGCATTCGCGACAAGATGCCCGAAAAGAAGGAGACCGAGCAGACAGAATGGGTAAGCTAGCTCTCGCATGGCTTTAACTCCTGATTATCGGATGCTAACCGTCCCCAGCGTATTGAAGAGTTTGGCTGGGACCGCGAGGGGCGTTCATACTATGTGCTAGATGACAACCGCCTTTACCGTCGCACCGACCCTCCTCCACCCCCCCCTGTCCAGCGCCCCAAGAAGAAGGCAAAGAGCCGGTCTTCTCGAGCATCAAGAACGTCAAAGCGTACCTCTACAGCAGCGGCGGAAGAGGGCTCCGATGAGGATAGCAAGGATACCAATGATGCAAGTGTCGCCGCGGCCTTTGCCGAAGACCCTTTCAAGTGGGAGTGCGTGGCTGTCACACTCGAAGAATACCAGGCTTTCTTGGAGACACTTCAGAAAACCAAGGACGCAGATGAGAAATACCTACGCGATAGCATTGTTGAGCATGTCCTGCCTATTCTCGAGAGGGCAGAGGAAGCGCAGCAGCGCAAGCGTCAGAAGCGTGAAAAGGAGCTTCTTAACCTGCAGCTTGTCGCGGGTGCTAAGAGATCCAGTCGACTTGCTGCCAAGGAAGAAAAAGAACGACAGGATCGAGATGCTGCTGAAGCCGCCCAGAAGCGTGAAAACGACCTGGCTGAGGCTCGCAAGGAGCAGGCGAGGCAGAGTCAGCTTGAAGAAGAGCGGCAGTCGCGCACAATGACTCGCGAGCACCGTATCAGAGACCGTGAACAAAAGCGATTGCTGCACGAGGCGGAGCTGGAAAGGATCGCAGAAGAACAGGAAAGAATTGATAGGGGTGAAAGCAGGGTCTCTACCCGAAACCTCCAGGCTGACCTAGAGAAGTCCCAGAAGAACCTGGCAGGGCTTACCCAAGATGACCAGTGGATCTTTGATTGCTCCGGCTGTGGAGTGTATGGTGAAAACTTGGTGAGTCTCAGTATCCAAACGTATCCCAGCCCGAATCTAACATTTTCCCCAGGATGATGGAAGTCACAGTGTTGCCTGTGAAACATGCAATGTTTGGCAGCATAGCAAGTGTCTTGGTATCTCACAGGAAGCAGCCGAAAAGGAAGACTTCCACTTTGTCTGCCGAGACTGCAAGCGAAAAGAAGAAGATGCCAACAGACCAAAACTTCCACCCCTCAAATTCCGAGTCAGCGCTTCTGCATCTCCTTCAGCTGCTCCAGCTAGTAAGAAGCAGAAGTTAGAGGATGATGAAGATCAAGCTCCGCCCTCTCCTGTGAAGAAATCACATCTGGCTTTGTCTAATATTCAAAACGAACACTCAACAACTCAACCTATTCTACACTCGTCCACTGTTGGTCATGGCAACTTCTATCCTCCTCTGTCCCCTCAGCGACGGGTCCATCACACAGATCACACTCTTCCATCTTCAAGCCCTCCTCGTGCACCATTCTCTCCGCCAAAGGGCATGAATGGCTTACTGCATGCCACTATGGAGCAGCACCCGCGGCCATCCTCCTCTCATCATTCTTTGCCGCCTATGCAACAAGCTTCTCACCTTCCCCCGGTTGGATCGTTCCCTGTGCGGCCCTCTTCCTCGCATTCTGCCCAATCTTCTATTCAAAATCAACCATCTATGTCACCTACACAGGGAAATCCTGATGTTGGCCCTATTGCGGGCTTCCCGTCTGTTGGTCCAAGACATGCACCATCTCCATGGAGTTCTTTCGAGACTCCGCGTCCGCAGTCAGGCCATGCAGTCACGCCGTCGATGTCTAACCACTACCCGTCTTTTTCTGCCGCAACGCCCAACGGCAACCACTCTTCGCCTCCTCAAAGTTCTCACGGCGTGACTATGTCGGGGATTAGCCCAACCAAGCAGTCTCCTCGTCCGCTTACTGGCAGTGGCTTGGCAGGTGCACCCGTTCTTCCGCCCATCCGCAGACTGGAGCCGAGCCCGAAGCTTATGGGACGTAGCTCTCCAGATGCTCCAATTCCCCCGCCTGTCAAATGCATGACTCCTGAGCAGGAGGAACGGCGTCAGAGAGAGAATGCTTCAATGCTACACCAGGCTCAACACTATCCGGGCAATGGCCAGCATCTGATGTCATCGCCATCGCTGAATCGCATTCCTCCCTTGGCCTCTGGGACCATGTCTCAGTACCCTGATCCTGTTCCTTCGCCTCAGCGCGAAACCAATGGCCAAGACCAATGAATTTCTAGCGCAATGGTGTGAACAGCATGTGTTTTTTTCTTCTTTCCGAATACCCTTTCTATTGACCCCTTTTTTGAGTTTGCAAACATCTGATCACCGTTTTGGATACATCCCGAAATCACTATCGGAATCCAAACCCACAAGTTGTGCTGTAGTGCATTTTGAGCAGGTGTGATCTGTGCTTTCACGCCGTTGTTCGACGTCTGTTATAGCTTCTGCGGAACGTTGGACAAGTGGGTCAATGTGCATTCAGTGTGCACAAATGATATCCATCCGGATATGTTTTTCCAGGTGATCGTCCGATGTCATTTTCCCTGAGACGACATGTCATGGATCAAACCTCAATATCTGCCGGATGAAGCCCTTTTGGCCTGACAGACGCTCGTGTTCTTTTGTTCTTTCTTCGCCTTTCCTAAAAGTTCTGCTATTGCAGGCCAACCTTGTTCAAGTACCGTGTTTTGATAATGAGTTTCCCCTTTCTCGTCGGTGTGTCAGGGCTCTGTCTGGGAACATTTCTTTGATTATCTTTGGAGCTGCTTGAGACTGTGATGGGCTGGCGTTTTGGATCCTTTCCTTTGTTTCTTTTCCTGTTTTACAATGCATCAATCAAGATGGATGGGGACTCGAATGGCGTTTTCAGATGGTCTGGCCCTGGCCGCCATTGTTTTGGTGGGCGAGTGGACATGTGTATTCTAATAGACAATGTTATTTGATTTCAATCTTGAACCACTGGTACTCGATGGTTAATGGAATTGGATAGAAGGGTAGATGGGAAATGTTTGAATATGGTTGAGATATGCATTCTATATACTATTTGCAGGCCCCTATCCAAGTAGTAGAACAACATCTACAAAACAGTAACACTAGTGTTTGTGGTCTCACCTATTGTAAACCCTTTCAGCTGATTGAATAAATCACTTTACAACCTATTTCCTTTACAAGCTGGTTGCATATCCATCCTATCGGCCATCTAAAAGAACGTGGTAGTCAACGCAAAAGTATTAAAAGTATTATGCCCCAGTCCAAATCAAAATTAACCAATACGTCGATCGACATATACCCCTGGGTACAAATGCAATGCCCAAACGCAGTTCTGCCCAGCTGAACAGCCAACAGTCAACACAGCCAACAGCGCCTGCTGACTTACCGAGGTGCATACTACCTACATCCCTGTATGCCAGACACCAACGCGGCTCGCAGCATTTGAACCCTTTCTCTCTGTCCCTCAATCATATTATGCCCATTCCTTTATTAATTGTTTACTGAAAGGATCGGCTAAAATAATATTAATATAAATATTATTATTAATAACAAAAGGAGAAACAGAAAAGAAACAGAAAAACAAAATATCGTCTTCCCGCTTCCCCGTCGCAATATCCCACTAGGGTGGTAGTGAGTTGTATTCAGTAGATGCCCGATGAGTTAGGTCCAAAGTTCACGAT
>LACB01000586.1:0-15856 GCA_030142185.1 Penicillium thymicola
TTGGTACCTGAATGCCCTATTTGGCACCGCCCTCCACACCGCTCTATACATCTCATTGTAATTATTCTTACACAATATGAAGCTTTCATCAGCATACATACATTCGTCTTCTGAAAACCTAGATAGGCAGGGTGCTCTTAATCGGATCATCTAATCTAGATCAAAAAGGCTTCAATGGAAGCATAGTTTGTCCCTGGGCCAATAAATGTTCGATGAAGCTGGAATCCAGCCTGGCTCAGCATCGTCTCCCATTGCTTGAGAGTCCTTTCGGTTCCCCCGAGAGCCATCATAGTCATATACTGCCAAGCGGACTCAACCCCAGTGTTCTTGCTGGGGATGATATTTTCGACAATGACCATTCGCTGTGAGATCCTATCGGTAATGGCCATCGCGATGTTCTGCAAGATCTTGACACAGACCTCATCAGACCAGTCATGTAGCACCCGACGTACATAGTAAACCGTAGCTCCTTTGAAGCCGTTAGTGAAAGCTTCCCTGACTATCAAAACCACCAAAACATACCCTGCACTGGCTGTGGCTGGAAGAAATCCACTGCCTGGACTTCGAGACCCGCCACTTCCTCGGTTCTGGCATCATCCAGCACTACCTGAAGGCCCTGAAATAAACCTACCAGTGACGTCTTTGCCCACCAGCTCCCGAATCCGTTGTAGAGCGAGTCCATTTCCTCCAATATCGACCACCAACGGTGTATCAGCCGATGATGGGACTTCAGCAAGAGCCTGAGCAAATGGATACAACTTCACCGTCCAGACAGTGGCGCTGGTCTGCGCCTGCATAGCATCATTGAAGGCTTGGAAACGTTCAGGGAACTGCGCGAGATACTCCCAGGCAGTCTTGTTCCCCGTTGAATGAATGTATGACCATGGGCTTTTCACGTTGTCAACGGGATTGACCCACCCGTTGGCTTGAAAGAACATGGACCATTGCACCCAGACCGGGTGATCCTCATCCGCCCTATAATATGCGGTTAGTTCCAGATAAATCACACTAGTAAGATAGGTAACTTGATCTCACATTAGCTTGAAAGTACTTTGGAGGCCAAGAATTAGATAAACAAGCGAGTAAGGCGTGTGACCGTACGTCTCGATATCGTCTTCCTTGAATGGACCCCAAATTGTGGTGATCCTAAGGAGGCGAACTGGGTATATCCCATTAGCACACGGTCACAAAGATCAAGATCAAATATTGGAAACTCACCGAGCAAATATTTGTCCACACTCAACTCCAGAGCCAAGCTGTCGCCTGTTTTACTGCTACTATCTTGAGGCAGAGCAGTAAAGACCCCCATTTCCATCAGGGCTCGAAGCGCACCAGTGTGGGCTGCCTATATCGATAGATTAAGCACATCTAATCAAAATTGCAATAGAAACCTTGGAAGTCTTACATTCTCAAATGACTGAAGATGGAATCCACAGGGTCCCGGATGGTGTAAAGAAGCTTCCAAACCTCTTCCACGACGGCTCTCTGAGTCTGGCTCCGTTGTCCATTTTCCTTCAGTGTCGGGTCCTGACGTTGTGCGATAGAAAATTCACAGAGCTCTTCTATCAAACCAGTCACCTGTGAGAGACGGGATTTGATAGCGGCGTTGCGCTCGATTACTTCCACGCTTGCGGCCATGTTGATATGGGGTAGAGAAGTGATTTCAATGTGGAATCGATCTGACAGAACTTCTCTCAGTCTTCATGGTATGTGGTCTACATTAATTAATCCCTTTTATGTTTGCTGCTTCCACCACGAATTGAACCAGCATTGTTCGGGGTTTAGTTCGGTGGCATCTTCGGGGCTTACTTCGGGCTATTGTCTCGGTCTCAGGACTTTGCTTCGGTGTCTTTTCTTTTTCAACTGCATTTTTTAGCTTCATTGGCGATTTTTAACTCTTGTCTCACGAGTCACGATACGGGAGGGGGCTATATTCTACGTGTGAATCATGAATCCTACAGAACTGGGATCTACACCCAAAGCCATTTCTGATACAGAATGCCACCAGAATTAACAATCCCTAGTAAAAATAACTAGGTACAGGTTGCTTGCATGTTTAGTTCCTTTCTCTAGTATGAGTATATTCCGTCCGTAAATGTAGATAGACATGTGAAATCAGCTCATCGATGTAGAGTGGGATTTGGACACTCTAAATATCAACAGAAACCATTTCCTGCAGTTTTGAAAGATCAACATACGGCCCCCTTGGAAGTTGAGAGACATTTCTAAGGTCAGTACTCAGGTATATAGCGTTCAGGGTTACTTTGATGGGATTAGTGCCTTGATGCCTAATTTTGGCCTGGTTTATGCCTGGATTATGGCTGAATTTAGACCGCTTTCAGGCCTCATTATACAGTGTATTGTAAACCATTCGGCGTGGAATAACTATTGTGCATAATATACCTACAAAAATGAAGCTTTTGCACACCATACAATTCACTGCATCTCCATATTTCTATCCAGTCCAAAAAAATGAAGCTTTTGAACACCATACAAATATGGAGATGTAGTGATTTTTATGGTGTACAAAAGCTCCATTCTGGATTGCCTAGGACAGTAACTAACTAGTTAGAACGAACTGTGGTACTTTGCTTATTAAGGACTCTGTAACTGTAATTCAGGTATCTTTATTTTTCTGCCAGGCCAACATTAGGCATCAAGGCACCAATCCCGTTGAAGTACCCCTGAACGCTATACACCTGGGTAGGTCAGCATTGTCTGAGATCAAACACGGTGGGAAAAGCAAACTAAGAACACACAAAGCCAAAAATCCAAAATCCAAAAACAACATTGACACGCCAAACAAGTAACTCAAGATATCCTGGATATACATTTCTAACGTCTGAAAAGGCCACTGTAACGCAATCATCTCCGCGAGCTCAGTGACTTCAATCCTGATGGGACTCTCATAGTGAGTGAACTGGATCTTTGAGCGCATGGCAGTGCTGGCAGTATTCGTAGCTCCTGAGCGCTCAGATAAAGTAGATTCACAGAGACATTTGCAAACCTGCTGGACGGGAATCAAGTCAATGTGGCCGTCCCAGCGTGTGGTATCAGGCACTGCGCCGGCAAGGTCGATGCAGCGAACGAATTCATCAAATGCCGCATGTTTCGCTTCGCTTGTCTGGGGTTGGGAATATGGGAGGAAGCGGTGGGTAAATGATGGGATGCCCAGTTTCTCGGATGAGCGCCCGAGAATACGCTCGCTCGCCCACTTCGTTGCAATGTAGCCATCAGTGCCATCAGTTGGTGGCTCTTGAGAGGCAGCTGAAACGGCAGTTTTCACGGTCGTAGAGACGCCCAAAACGCCTGAAGTTGAGATGAAATGAATGGGGATTTGGCGCGTCGCAGCCAGTTTGACTAGCTCCGTAGTCGAGTGGATGTTGTAGTTATCCCAGAATGAGCGCACGGCGCCGAGATGTATAATCACGTCCACGTCGCTGGACAAACGTCGGAACTCGTCCTCTGTGAGTCCCAATAGCGGCTCAGAGAGGTTACCGCCATGGCTTTTAATTTTGTCCGAACTGATAAGCCTATTAAGTTGATCAGAGGACTTGTCTCGCACAGCGACACAGTGAATCATGTGAACGCTCGGGTGTGCGGAGAGCAATGGGAGAAGGTGACGTCCAATATAACTAGTTGCAACTGTAATAGGCACTGAATTGGTGCCTTTCTCTTTATCAGACAGAGCTGAGAGCGCACAAGTAGCACCAGCAAGGAACTCAGGAATAGATGGTGGAGCGGTCTCCAAGTTCCAGTCAATGCACTCAACGTTGGGGCAGCTTTCAATTTCCCTTGCCATTTGTGCAAGCGTGTTCGCATTGAGAAGGTCAACAAGACGGATGGCAACGTTAAAAGTAGAGCGTAACTGGCTCTGAAGTCGAATTGCTAGAAGAGAGTATCCACCGACCAAGAAGAAACTGGTTGAGGGAGTGATGAAAAGCCCAAGTTTCTCATGACTCTTCACCAGGACCTGTTGCCAAACGCGTCTCAATTGGACCATTGTCTCAGTCAGTTTTCCTCCATCGTTAGTATTCACTGCAACCCGCTCAGGAAGAGCCAAGTTTTTGACTGCATTCCGATCCACCTTGTGGTGACTAGTCAGAGGAAGCTCATCCAACGGGATTGCGAGGACAGGAATCATGTATTGAGGAATTGGAAGACGACCGAGCAAGTGTTCCAAGAAGGTATTCTTGCCCTTCACGGCATGCTGTGGGGCAAAAACGACATGTGCGACTAGGAATTCAGGATCATCTGGTCGCAGGGTGACAATCGCTTCTTTGAGAGCACCACCCACAGTTTGAATAATGTTGGTCTCGATGTCGCGCAGTTCAATGCGTAGGCCGCGGATCTTGACTTGTGTATCGCCCGCCATGCGATTCCGGAAAATCAAGCTCCCATCGTGTTGCAAATGCCCAATATCACCCGTACGATGCATCTGTGTCCAGCCACTGGATACATACTCTGGAGTTGCTTAAGGATTTGGCACGAAGTGAGGGCAGTCAGTTCCTTGTTGTTCAAATAACCAGCAGACACACCGGCACCGCCGATTACCACCTCTCCGGGCATACCAACTGGCAATCGCCGCAAGTTCTTGTCCAAAACGTAAGTAGTGTAGTTAGGGATAGAGTAGCCACATGAGATAGGTCCCTCTCCTTCAGGTCCATGCAAACGGTATTCAATCTCCATTTTATGCGATGCAATGGAGATTTCAGCTGGGCCGTACGAGTTATGAACGCGGAACAGTTTTGGTCAACGGCTCACCACCGCCAAACGCAAACCGCCAACTGGTTGCCTCTCTTAGATTCTCAGCACCGTACTGCATCCAAAGCGAGTACTCAGAGGGAGTGACCTTTGTGTACGTGATAGCGTGGTCGCGGATAATTTGCGTAATTGAGATTGGATCGCCACGTTTTCTCCATGGCACAACATAGACCAGGCCGCCGTTCACGAGGCCTGTGAAGATCTGGCCAACAGAAAAGTCAAAGCTGAAGGCACTTTGTTGTATGACTCGTTCGGCTCCAAGATTGTAGGTCTTGGTATAACCTTCCATCTCGTTTCGAATACCGGAATGTTTGATCATGATGCCCTTGGGGGTACCGGTTGAGCCACTGGTATACAGGATAGCCGCCGGAGAGTCGGGTTGGGCGCGGTTTGTGACGGGCGCCGACGGTGACGCTGGTACACGAGATATATCAATTGTGAGATGAACATTGAGCTGGGAAACGTCATCTCCGGAGGTACTACCATCCACCAAGACGGCAGTGGGCTGACAGTCCTTTGCTAGGGATGCGAGACGTGAAATGGGGTTTCAAAGATACAGCGGCACATATATACCTCCGATGCGCATGATGGCCAACATAGAGCACACCCAGTCTGCCGAAGCGCGTTGAAAAACGAGGATCCGGCAGGATGGGCCAGCTCCAGCGGATAAGAGAACCTCGGCAATGGCTTGAACACGATCTATCATTGCCTTGTATGTGAGACTGCTACCGACCCCGTCCATTAAAGCAGTCTTGTCGGGATTTTCTTGGGCGATGTGATCGATGCGATGGGGTAGCGTTAGCGGCCAATCCGAGAGCATGTTCGGGCCTGATTAATGGAGGCCGGCAAGTCAGTCAAAGTACTTTCAAACAGAGAGGTAAGTGGGTATTATGCTCACCGCGGCCAATGTTAACACCATGAGCGAGCTGCTTTTCACTAAAGAGAGGGGCGTCCTTCAGTCGCAGAGAGATGTCCTCAGACATAACGGTGATCATTTGGATATATGTCTCCAGTAACACATTTGCTGCCGCCTTGTCGTACAGCCCTTTCTGTACCCGAAGTATAACATGGGCGTTGGTGGTATTGTCCGTCACATCCAAGCCAATATCATATGCGGATCTTCCCGGGTGTGCGTCTTGCAAGTCAAGTATGCAGTTGGCAAGGCGTTGTTTCTCTCGAGGTGTTTGTCGGTAGTCAAAGAATGCCTGGAAAAAGGGACTGTAGGATGAAGATCGAGAAACGTTGAGCTCCTGGAGAAGCACATCAAATGGCAGTCGCGAGTGCTCCAGCGCCGCATAGGCGGTTTTGCGAGCCTCCAAAATAGCGTCGGCAAAGCTTTGATCTGGCCGGCGATGGAACTTCAGTGTGAGCAGATTCAGAAAGAAGCCAATGCTGTTCATCACATCACTGTCATTGCGATTCGCATCTGCAATGCCGATGGCCAAGTCCTGGGCGTCAGTGAAGAAGAATAGCATCGCCTTGAACGCTGCTATGAAGAAGTGGAAGGGTGTTGATTGCTGCGTCTTGGATATCGACTTGATTCTCGCAAGTACTTCTGTTCCTAGCTGCGTATCAACTTGGTGAACCTCGTAGTTTGTGATGCCCATTCTGGAAGTAGTTCGGGCCATTGGTAGCAGTGGCAAGACCGGTGGCTCCTCGGTAGCGGGAAAAACACCATGCCAGTACTTGAATTCATCACTCATGTGCCCGCTCTCTGGGGCTTTGTGTCGAGCTGCCGCAAAGTCAGGATATTGCCGGGGTGGAGAACAGAGACCTTGGCCGCTGTAGGCCTTTTCCAGGTCAGATATGAAAACTTGGAAACTAGCGCCATCCATAAGGATATGGTGGTAGATGACCAAAAGATAATGGCAAGTCGGGGACAACGTCAGGAGAATAATGCGTAGCAACTTTCCACCGGCAAGATCAAACTGATGAGCGCGTAACTTAGCATACTCGACCGCAACATCCTCAACCTTTTTGATATTCTTGCGCTCCAGCTTAATCTGGGAATCAGCCATGACGCTCTGATAAGCCAAGTCTGGCTCGGTGTCTGATCCGATCCGATAAGGCATGTGCGCAGTGCTTCGTGTCTTGCCGTGACAGCTTGAACGGCTCGCTCAAGGTCCCCGACGCGAATGTGACCAGTCATCATGAAAGAGAAGGTGACATTGAATGTATTCATGTCCTTGACCAGGCGTTGGAGAAACCGGAATCGGGATTGCCCGAGTGAGATGGGTTCATTTTTCACGAAGACGAGGGAGGGAGGAGTTGGAGTAGGGGACACAGTGCTAGCCTTCGTAGAGCCCTCCGTGCTTGTCAACGCCTGCGTAGGAGGAGGGTCAGATGTGTCTCCGCTTTCTGGGGTTTCTATTCCAGGAGTTGTCTCGCACCCCGAGATATTTGCTGATGAGGGCGCTGAAGATACTGATGATGATGGCGCGGGCAGAGACTTCGAAACGGGCTTCGCAGGGGCTGCAACAGTATTCCCGGTCTCGATCTTCGCCACAAATTCCTCGGGTAGCTTTTTCATGACTTGTTCACAGATCTCAACCAAAGTGGCTCCGCCAACAATCTTCAGCCCCGGGACCTCGACCTTGATCTCCTTCAAGAACCATGACCGCACTTCAACGGCGACGAGATCAACTAGAGGGGCGTCATATTCGATTTTTGATCATCGATCTGCAGAATGACTCGCAGCTTGGCCGAAAATGACTCTGTAGAATTGTTTTAGCCTGGGTACATGCCCCGATACCAGTCATTCAGACTTACCCTGCAGCAGCTCGATAGCTTCCTCCTTATTTGCCGACCGCAATAGCTGCTCTGTGACAGGGAGAGCTTTGGCCTTGGTTTTACTCCCCTGATTCCCATCGGTCTCAGAAGCCTTGGCATGAAGGATGCAGTGCGAAAAGGCAGGGTTGGCATACCAAACCACGTTGGTCTCGTCGTCGCTCATGGTTCGAATACCGGTCGTTAGAACGGCGTTAGGGAAGTTTTCCTTATCTTGGGGGCTAACATATCTAGCGATGATTGTCTCCGCAAAGGCTCGGCGGAAATCCGACTCAGAGAGGACGGTCATACCATATTTCCCCAGCTGATCAACGACATGTTGAGCGGCAGTCTCGACGTATCCAATACCCGCCACAAGGCCAATGTCGAACGTCCAGGCACGCAGGCCGCATCTGCGCCGGTGTCTGGCTAGACCGTTCAGGTTTCCATTGGCTACCGCATAGTTGGCCTGGCCAGAATTACCAACAACACAGGCACCGGATGAAAACAGGACGAAGAAGTTAAGCTCGTCTTGACAGAACTCTTGGTCCAGATTGTAGGATCCGTCGACTTTAGGTTGGAGCACGTCTCGCATGGCCTCAAACGTCATTCCTGTGGATAGGGCATCACTGAGTACCATAGCTCCGTTAGCGACTCCACGGATGGTCTTCACAACATTGGCAACGCTGTCTTTGTCGGTCATGTCCATCGCAGACACCTTGACGGTCGCGTTGGTCTGCTGGAACGAGTGCAACCATCTCCGGTCGATCTTAGGCTTACGGCTTGTAAGGCACACAACACCCGCTCCGTTAGCAACCATCCAGTCGCAAAACGACTGCCCAAGCTGGCTGCTGAGACCAAAGAGGATATAGGTCTTGTCCTGAGAGAAGAGCTTTCGGGCGTCCAGGGGACGTACTTCGGCCTTGACACCTGTACGTACGGTCCAGTCAACGACGGTCATTGGATGGTGAGGCGCTGACCGAGAGGATATTTGCCTGATGTCAATAACAATATCCTGCAAACAGTTTGAATTGATAGATACCACCGAGGTTGTTGCGCGGGCGACGGCATCTGCTAGTAGAACCTCAAGTGCTTCTCGGCCAAGTGATAGGGGAAGCACAGCCTGTTGTTGCAACAAATCACATTGCGCAATCTGCTTGCAACCCGGGAATAGGTTTTCTGAAATGTTCAAACTTAGGTAGCTTAGAGGAATGCTCGAATCTGCTGTCAAATCGAGGAAATGAGTTGGTTTCACGCGAAGCAACGTTTTCCGGACTACTTGTCTGGAAGTACGAGCAGTCAACCGGATCCACGATGAACCTGATGCACTTTGGCTCTCTTTATTGTCGGATAAAAAGGTGACAGTAACATCGCTACCTCCTGCAACTCTCCGTGATAGAGCAGCGACGAGACAGCGGTACCTCTCGGAGCAGCAAACCAGGAGATTGCTTCCTGCAGGGAGACTGTCAACCAATGACGTGGCGAGAAGTTCAGCTGTAATTGCGACATGCAGACTCAACAAGGAGGTATTGACTGTGTCAACAACTGCAGTGGCGGATGCAACAGGTGTCGCCGTCGAAGAGTTTGTCGTTGACAACGCAACCACGATGCGTGTATCTGTATCAGATTTTCCGGTCGCCAGGAACAAGAATGCACCGGATGCGACCTGTAGTGCCATCAAACCTGAAGTTTCAACTTGGATAAGTTGCTCGCCGTCCTTCGCTGCAACAGAAGTGGCATCATCCACTAGAGCAAGAGGAGATGTCGGACTCTGCTCGATAGAGAACTTGGAATCAGCGACCGAAACAGCCTTGCTGATGGGACGCCTTGAGGAATTCAATCTAGCATTCCTTTCCACGTCGTGCAAAAGGCGAGGAATCTTCAGTTTTCCGTTTTCCAGGAAGGTCTCTGGTTCCTTGGTCCACAAAAGCTTTTGGTGTCCCTATTCCTCAAGGGCATATTGCCGCAGAAGTTGCTCCGCAATGAGTTTCGGACTGTGTTCGTCAAGGGAAGAGATGTCGAGGTGGTTCAATCTGATATGTGTGGCCTCATTCCGGATAGAGCGGCTAAAGGCTGAGCTAGCCATGTGATATGGCTCTTCCACCAAGGCACCACGGGTTACCCAAAGCACGTGTCTATCGCCCGTTCAAACATTCGTTTGAGCCCATTCATCTTCTCCGCTGTGATATCTTTGAAGATCGGGAAGTCCACATCGGCCAGGTTGATAAATGTACTCCGATCATCAATTGTTCGCGCCTCGGCTTCACTGGGCAATACACTAAGGACAGTTGTTTTGCCAGAGAAGCGTCCAAGACTGTCCGCAACTTCCTCGGCAATCCGATCAGTTTCCAAGGTCTCGGTTCCCAATTTAACCAAGTTGTCGATAGCGATAGAAGAAGAGGGCAATGAAAGCGGTCGTCGCAGGAACATTACTTGGTCATTCACAGCCTGGCTGGCAATGATGGAGAAAGGCCAGGCTGGGCCTTCAACATTGGGAGTGATTGCGTCGATACCCCCAAATACAGCTTTGCGCAGTGTTTTGTGCCAGACCGAAGGAGAAGAAGTGGGCGCATATTTGCGGCCGTCGTCAACACCAAGCCACCAGGAAGTCCACCTATGATGGTACTGCACCGAATAGGATCGTTATCCGTAATTTTCAGCAGCATAAGGTATCCTCCGGGCTTCAGAAATCGGCGCGTGTTTTCCAGGGTCCTCTGGAAGTTGGCTGTCGCATGCAAGACGTTGGAAGCGATGACAATGTCGTATGAGTTCTCCTCATATCCCTGGCTGGCCGGTGTTTTCTCAGCGTCCAGAACTTTGAACGTCATTCGGTCATTGTATTCCTTGGAAATATCTAAG
Source organism: Penicillium thymicola (assembly GCA_030142185.1). NCBI lineage: Eukaryota > Fungi > Ascomycota > Eurotiomycetes > Eurotiales > Aspergillaceae > Penicillium > Penicillium thymicola. The sequence continues at coordinate 10,390 of LACB01000586.1, forward strand.
GCTCTTGGGAAAAAGCCCACTGATATATCAGTGTAGGTGTATGAGGACATGGTGCCCCCAATCGCTTCAAGGACGGACTTCGTGGCTCCACCTGTTCCGGCTCCTGATACATCGAACCGTCAGTCAAATAAGCACCTGTGAGAACTGGAATAGGGCCTTTACCTATCTCAAGAATCCTTGCATGCGGGTATCGGTGTACCACCTGCTTCATCATATCTGCCAGAAACATGTTGTACCGCGAGAACCCTAGTCCGTGCTGATAGAAGTTATCCAGCATGCCATTCGGCAACATGTGCTCCAAAATCGTTGTTCGGCCTCGCACAGCAGCTGGGATATTGTCTCCGACTGCTTCGAGCAGTTGAACATCGATATCATTGGCGTGGCGGGCAATGAGTTTCTGGATGTCTTCCGACGTGTCGTCCGCCCATTCTCTTTTCAAGGTTGGATGCTGTCCCCTTCCCGCACCAGCGAGCGTGTGGTCCACGAAATCACGAAGGTAAGAATGATGGGGTTGCCCGTTCGCCCATTCGTCATCTGTGATTTCCAGCTTCCACTTGCGCACATAGTAATACGAAATTCACCTTCGCGTTGAGCTAAATTTTGGTTTACATTATAACGGTTTCTCCTATTGTATTGCTTTAGTATTCCGTTGTTTTCTGACTTTAAAAGACTGCTTCTCGTGTCCTCGTTACGGTTTGTGATGCTCAAACTCTCGGGTTTGTATCAGTGATGAAAAGCACCATGTCCATTGGCAACATTATCCTCGAACTAAACAGCAGCCAGTAAGAATATATACCCGCAAAGACCTGGCAGCCCTTGTATGTATTCGATAGCTAGCCCGGTCATATTGAGGACTACGGCTAGAGTAGATTGCACAGGAATTACAGCACCGACACAGCACCAATATGCAAAATATGGATTTGATTTAGTATGCACATCGGATAATTCCTTCGCCTGTACGCTGAGTAGTTATGCAAGGGAAAGTTCCACCCATTTCTAGGCCGTTGACCCTCCAATGGTTATAGTGAGGAGTGTGGGATTGGGATCAGAAAGAAGACCAGAGGCATTTGGCGCGTCATCAGGTGTCACATCATCATAAGGAAAGGCATATCCCTTATTTTGGCTCTCATGCTGATGGACAAACTTGCTGTAGTAATTCGTCGGTGACAGCGTGTAGTAATGAGTTGAGTCGAGCCTCGGTTGTACATTACCACCTTTGAGCAAAAATGTTGATCGGTTGAATGCGGCACATAGACGCGGCACAATAGCCTGATGGACAGCATTATCGTTGGCCTCGATTCCAAATGGGCCACTATTGCAGCCAAAGATATCGCTGGCCACTGGCTGTGGGTATCCTCGATTGTCTCCTACGCACGTCAAGATACCACTTGACACTGTACAGTTTACGAGGCCAGCTGAGGCCTGCGTATCAATGGTCAGAGGTGTGTCCTCGGATGTAGACCACGCCCGAGAGATGTAGTTGGTCCAGTAGGAATTGAAGGCCGTTGGGTAAAGGCCTATGTAGTTGTAAGGAGAAATCACGCGGAGAACATTGCCCCTGTTGTCGGTCATGCAGAGCTCGTTCCAGGGTTGGCCATCTAAAGATGATTGTGCCACCAGAGCATTGCATATGGATGATAAAGCATTCTTAACCACACCGGGGGTGGATTTTGTGCCCTCACTGCCCTGAATCTCGATACCAAGGGGGAGACCGACGAAGTCAACATAGCTGAGGTTGACCGTGATTCCGCTAAAGTCCGTTGTTATTTCGACGAATCCCCAGTTGGCGGCTGCACTGGGATCATCTGGATTAACTGCAGAGGGTTCGACAAGGGATAGAATTCCAGTGCTAACTTCCGCCGTAAAGAAAGTCAGGTCACCGTCTGCCACCCAAATGCGACCTGAAGACACATGGCTTGGGAGGGTAACAGGGGTAGTTGTTCCATAAGCTCCAATAGGGATGGCGATGTCTTCCGTGATCTTTTGAGGCCCTGCGGCATCTCTGTATTCGGCTGGTCTGTACCAAGTCCCATTAGGAGTGAGTAAGACAATGTTCCCGTTGGAATCAAGTCCAGTAACATATACATTGACATTGTTACTTTCGAAATTGTTGTACACTGAGACGTAGAGCTGTTCGGATGAAGCTGCTGACAGACGACCAGCATCAGCAGGTTCCTGGGTGGAAATTGTCTCGTTGACAGTATCATGAGATGTGGTGAGAAGGTCATCCGTATCACCGGGATGAACAATGATAGGAACGGCCAAAGTATAACAAGTGAATGCAGCAGTAATCGTGGCTGCAAGGACTGAGGATGTACGCATCGTAATAAATGGCTGCCACGATTAGCAAACACACAACTAATAAACTCTTTGGAAGAGAAACGAGGTGGCAATGTTGAGTAAAACAAGGTCTGCATACCGAACGAGCGTAGCAAGAAACAACAGGTCCGAAGAATTCAACTTGATCCACAAATAAATACCATGTATAGTCCTTATGCTGGGGTTGTTTTGTGGTAGCCGAGAGAGGTCTGTCATGTTGACTAACGAGTTCCAGTGAAGAACCTCGGGGCAACGCATACCAGAGCCACGCTTCCTATCTAGCATATTTCTTGAACACTGGCCTAAGATAATCGCTCGTAGAAGTATGCACTAATTGGATAAAGGGTATCGAAAAGAAAACAAACAACACGATAAAAATATTGAAGAGATTTTTCTAACTTCCTCGTTTCAATCGATTTCGTGTTTACAGAATAGCACTTCGGTCTTTCAGTGTTTTAGTTCGCCTTCTCTCTGTTTCCAACACTGCAATCAAGGGGGTGTGCCAATAATTTAATGGAGCCAATTGAAGCCATTAACGTTGAAGACAAGATATTTCTGCAGACATATGACTTTTTCGTTGTGTCTGGAATGGGAAGAATGAAGGGTTACAAAGTTTTGAATATGTGTGCGAAGGGGCAACGGCCAGTGTCCCAATGGACTTTTTGGCCTGGTTGATGCCGTTAAATGCCTTATTGGTGCCTTATTTTGAACAGGCAGAAATTAAAATACCTGAATTACAATGACAGGTGTCTTATTAAGCAAAGTAACCAACCTTGGAAAGTGCGTAAGTCCAACAAAATGAAGCTATTCCCACCATACAAAATGTCATACACCACCCGGACCTGGCGATGAATGTATTTTCTTCTCTCCTCCGCTCTTCACCTTCACCACCACCTATATCACCGCTTCACGCTTACCTCATGGTAAACCTCCGTTGTCCGTCCTCCGTCCAGTCTTGACACTACTGCCGAGTCAAACGCCGTTGCTGTTGTATCCGGTTGCCGCTTATTCTACGAAGCTGAAGCCGCAACTATTTTCATCCCATTTGCTTAGGCAAAGATGGTAAATCTCTCGATACCGCGTGCTGGGTACTGTTGTACTGAAGAGCTTCGGGGAGATGATGATGATAGGAATGATGAAAGTGGTGGGAATGATGGGAATGATTGGAATAATCATAGGAATAGCTTCATTTACAATATATTGTATGGAGCGGTCAAAAGAGCGGTCTAGAATCAGGCATAATTCAGGCATTAGGCCTTGCCAACTCCCACGGGACCAAAAGATTTTTGGTCCTATTACCCCGTTACTCCTATAGGAGTCCTACGGGGTAATAGGACTCCTATATAGTCCCACGCTAGTATAATTCTGCTTAGCATTTCCTATTTCAGCTGTATAAGACTAGACCTTGCCAACTCCCATATGGTCCTATGGGAGTGCCAAGAGATAGGAGTGAGGTGCTAGTCCGCTCCCATAGGACTAGACTTCCGCATAACCCATTTTGGGTCGAAGGTCTCGACCCAGAACCCAACCTAGTCTGGGTCTGGGTCGAAAGCGCATAACCTAGACCCAACCTAGACCTAGTGACTAGGGCCCCAGAAAACCTAGTATAGGCCTAGTCCGACCTAGTTTCTATATAAGTTGTGGTATAAATATTTAAATAATATACTTTTATTTTCCTCTATTTTGGTTCCTATATCGAAATGCTATACTCTCTACTAATAAGGCAAAGGAAGTTTTGAGAAATATCCTTATTATTAAAAGAAGTATAACGTATTTCACTACCGAGTGGTCCACCCCATCCACCCCATCAAATTCAAACCCATTTATTTCAATCATAACGCAATTAAATTAATTAAACTAGCTATCTGTTCTATCTGGACAGGTTTCTCTTCTATGCCCTGGCAATCTGCATATCCTACAACCCCGGGGCGGGGGGAGTGCTTCATTTGCCTCTACTAACTCGGTAATCAATTGAGAGGCTTCTTGAACTGAGAGGCCTTCTTCGGTAGGTATCTGTCTCCGGGATCTAGTTCTCTTTTGCTTCTGCTTCTCGTTCGCGGCACGTAAATCCTTGTTTTCTTTGGCGAGTAAGATAGCACCTTGCATTGTAAGACGGAAGCCCTTCATAAGCTGGTTTAATATACAATTTGACGGGCTAGGCGGGCTTTAAGACCTAGTACGAAGCAAAGCTTTAATTGATAAAGCTTGCCGATATAGGTCTTTCTCCGTAGCTAGCGTTTTAGGGGTAAAATTCCGGCTTAATTCACTACCCTGTGTTGGAGCATCAGATCATGTGACCTGCATGGCTGCCTGGTTGTCAGGCTAGTGATTGCATGTTTGTCCCCATTGGATGTTTGCATGTTTGTCTCCACTCCATATCTCTCTCTCTCGCTCTGCTTCTTCTCTCTCTCTTCTCTTTCCCCCCCAGTTCTCCAGTTTTTAGTTTACAATCAATATTATCATCCACAACTGCCTGTTCTCGATCCGCCAACACCCTGGCTAGGAGGGGGGGTAGGTATTCGAAGCCGGATATTAAGCTTCGAGATAACCCGATCGGGTTTAAATAGTACTAAATGTTACCAGCCAGTTCTTTGAACAAAAGAGTGCATTAAACGAAAATACTAAGTACAAGGGGGAAAAGGAAGAAGAAGAGAGGAAACCTGTCTGGCAGGACCTTTGTGGGGTCCTATCCTGTCACCTCAGTCAAACAGTGCAAACATCTATAAGTCGGAGACATCCGACAGAAAACCTGCGGCAGGCGGTAAACGATAGCAGAAACTATTCCGCCGAAAAGATCCCTATAGGCGGTAAACGATGGCAGAAACTATTCCGCCGAAAAGATCCCTATAGCCTAGATCGTCATATAACCCCCGACTAAGAACGCATTTAGTCCCTAAATGCCGGCTTATCATCGTTATTATGATCTTTAAGAAAAACTTCGTCCTTCGCTATATTCACCTAGGTCTATAAACGTACGGGAGGTCCTAGTTTAACCGGATACTAATTGTGGAAATCTTGAATTTTTTGAGGCGTATACTTGAAATTTCCTATAGGATACCACTATAGATTAAGATCATAACCTAACTATTACACTCGGTACTATAGCTTCCGATAGTAAAGGCGTGAATTAAGAATCTTATTAACTTTC
>LACB01000587.1:0-15837 GCA_030142185.1 Penicillium thymicola
CGGTGTGGTGCACCCCCATCCCGAAGGCGGTGGGGGGGCACTGGAAGGCACGGCTATCTACCTACGGGGCTAATGCCTGAGGCCACCATCACAACACACCCCCAGACACAAGGCCGAATCCTCCATTTAAGTGAGCATCCATCAACCTCTTGAATTCCGGTTTGCATGTTAAAAAATGCATGTTTTATAGTTTTTCTAGGGTCTTGTTTTCTATCAATTTGTCATGTTTCAATTTGTCGTATTCGGATGTGCTTGTCGATATCAACTTGCTCCGCATACGCTCGAATAATTCTCTTCCGAGCGGCTTCTTAAGAGTATCTACAACATTCTCCGCACTTGAATAACTTCTAGTCGAACGATCCCCTATCGTACTATATATTATATAAAGCGATATCTAGCTTCTAGCTATTTAACGTATTTCATATACGAGCTGCGCACATAAGCGAGCTACGTGCCCAAAACGCGTAAATTAATTTAACCCCTTCTTCTTCAACCACCCACTATGCCACCAATTCGCTCCCGAAGCTCTCGAAAAGAGGGTAGGATCTTACTAGCTATCTAGGCTGTTAAGAAGCAAGAAACTAGCACTATTCGCGAAGCAGCCCATCGTTTTAACGTACCCAAATCAACCCTCCGGACGCGTCTTCGTAGGACCACTTTTCGCGCGAATCCTCGCGCTAATTTATATAAATTAACTATAATTGAAGAGGAATCTCTTGAAAATGGAATTCTCTCTATAGATTCTCGTGGAGTAGCCCCAGGCCCTCTATAGTACGAGAAATGGTAAATCTTCTTAAAAAGCGTAGAACTACCCCGGTTATTTCGGTCGGCGAAAACTAGGTTACGGACTTTGTTAAAAGGCGTCCTCTCCTTTCCTCCCGATCCTCGAAACGGTATAACTACGAGCGTACGACATATAAAGACCCGAAAATCATTACGGAGTGGTTTAATCTAGTTCAAAAGACAATAATTTAGAATCGACCCCGACGATATTTATAATTTTGATAAGACTAGTTTCGCGGTAGGTGTAACTACGAAGGTTATAACGAGGAGTAAATACTACGGTCGGCGTTTACTTTCATAACCTAGAAATCGAGAGTAGGTAACTATTATTAAGTATACGAATGCTTCTTGTTAGGCCCTTCCTCTATATATGACTTTTAAAGGCAAAGTCTTTATTAAATCATAGTTTAACGGCCTCCCGGAGGATTATCGCTTCGAAGTTAGTCCTAACGGCTAGTTAGTTAGACCTCTAATAAAATTAGACTTCGTTAGCTTAAGAAGCTTTTTATTCCTAGTACTTCGCGGACAGAAGGAGCACTTGGATTGGAGGCCTTGGGAATATGGCAAGAAGGTTGGCATGCCAAGAGGACATCTAATTTGAGAAGCAGGGTGAAATAAATTATTGCAGTAATGAATGAAATACGTTTATTTATTATTTTCGGTCATGCTGTACTTAGATTTCCAAGATAACTAATTAGTTGGTCGTGGAAAGCATCGTTGAGTCAACTCCCAAATAACCGTTGCATCTTATCGTTCATCAGCATCAATTCTCTCTTGAAACGGTGTCTTTAATATCTTTGCCCGGTTAACCAACTCTTCTTTCTATTGCGCGCATTTCGACTTGTCCTCCTATTATTGATTACCGATTACAGACCCAACATTTTAAATTGTGAGACCCTCACGTTCCTAGGATCATATTCGTCCCCAGGATCCATGGCATGGTTCCCGGGCACGCTATTGATTGCTCCCAGGTGTAGGAACCACAGTTCCCAGAGGGCCTACATCTCCCGAGGGTGAAATGTATAGCTCCGAGGAACGAGGGGTGGTATCCTAGGAGCTTAGGTTACTACTTCTAGGAACAATTGTGAGGGTCTCACGTATATATAGAGGTGAATAGTGTCTCGAGATGAACAATCGATATTACAATAAGAACAACTATAGTTGACTCTAGATATAAAAACGTAGCGCGAGGAAGCAAAAGAGACAGCCTCCTTCGCGTGCAAGGGGAACTCAGATATATAAAATGGGTCCCGTAAATCAAGTCTCCATTCACCCTGTATACTTCATGTATAACCCTGAAAACAACTAATAGCGTGCCTAGGTTTTCTAAAGTATTGCAGCCGTGGCCAGGCCAGCCATTTGCACGGTAGCCCATAAGATCCATGGCTATGAAGCGCCTTGTCTCTAGGGCACGACATGATGACCTATAGCCTACAGTGAGAGCCCAGCAAGGCTAGGGGGTCCGGCAAGTAGAAGAAGCCAGGGCTCTCCAATCAAATGCTGCAAAATTCTTAACTGACACGGACCTGGGTACTATACCCACTGGTCCGGTTTTGTGCATATACTTTCTGGCCCTTTCGACTGGGAGTATCAATTGTTAGAGACTACAGGCAAGTAGGTGAGATCATGCAGGTACAATATGGTGTGTATTGCAGTGAGTGCTATTGATGATGATGGAGGAGAGGAAGAGAGAGCTAAGCTATCTACATAATGTGGGGACATGTGGATGCATGTGATAACATGTGATCCTGGATCACGTGAGAGAGTTCAACATCAATCTGCATGGCATGGCCGGACCATATACGAGAAGAGGAAAAAAGTATTGTGTTAAGCTGGATATTCTTTCCTACAGCCCCGCTCTTTTTTCTACCTCTAGGGAATCCGTTACCCCAAGGTGGAGAAAGGAGTAAGAGCTGGCTAATGACATGATGAGATTGTAAAAAGAATATGATTGGCTTTTAGTTACTCATTCCACCACCATAAAGCAATAAAGTCCTTAACATTGGGTTGCTTCCAGTTGTACATAATCGACAACAGCCTATACAGCTGCAACTATGACAGCCAATGCTCTAGAAGTTTCTATGAGTTGATCTCGTCCCTTAGGATGTGAGCAGAGAGGTCGCTGCACTAAGCACGAGCTTATGATGAAGTCACAAGGAGAAGTGAACGTCAGCCATGCTACTCCAATGTGAAGAAAGGAATACCAGACTGCTCCTCTTCAAGGCGCCGGAGTAGATCCTGTAGCTCTTGGTGGGACATTATGGATTTCGTTGTATGCTAGTCATTATCGAACTGTGTTCGTTTTGGGCAGGCCCAAATCATTCATCACTGCCGTGAAATATGGTGGGTTAGAAGAGACTCCAGGGTGGTGTTGCCTGACGCGTTATGCGGAGTTCTCGGTCCTCGGATTTACTTATGTGCCGCCCCAACCGCAAGTGCGCGGCCTGGCCTTTCACCCAAGCCTCTTCGTAGCGTGATTCGGTTGCAAGTTCGGACATGTTAAACAGTGCATTTATGTTTCCTTGTCCACCTGCAACCCCTAGTTGCCAAAAGTTTCCTCCCAGGAGCCTTGAGAATGCCCATCGAACATATAACATGTTTCACGTCCACCTTGACTGCTTCAGCCTGGTTGGTTGACATGTATTTATCCGTTCCCACGAGGCAGGCAATCACGAGTTGGACAAGGCTGGTACGTGGTGGAGGTAATATATTAAACAGATAAACGAAGGGATATCTCTATTAGTTTTATAATGCTTAGCCTCTCCAACCCTCATCCAGAATATTGAAATCCGACTCCTGAAGTAACCCCATTATAGCCCGATTACTAGAAAACCACCCATCCAACCCCACCTCATTTCCCATCCACATCATCGGTTCCTCCCTCTGGTTAGATTCCCGTCTGATAAAATCATGCCTAGGGTCTGTGCCCAGAGACTGCGATTCCGGTTGATGGACATCACCTAAAACAGGCGCTGACAGTCCCAATGCAGCGAGATACTCATCCATCTCAGCACACGCTGGTGTCTGGCCTGGTTTCTGGGATGTGCGGAACTCTATGTAGCGCAGTGCTACGTTGTAGAGGACTAGGAAAAGACGGTACATCCTAGCAGCAGCATCTGAGACCGTTGGTGCTAATTTGATGGATTCAACGAAGGCGTGTAGGTGAGATAGGTAGCTTTGATCTTGGGTTTCGATTACGTGGCAAAATATGACGATGAAGGGGGAAAAGGGCGCGAAGAGGAGGGTCCTTGGAAGCGATCAAATACGTTAGTGCCTTATGACGAGATGAAACGGGATGGGGGCTTCATTCGCCCATGGCTTCATCTGGAGATACAATCTTACCAGTGAATATACTTGGTGAAGTAGATACTGCCGTTCTTGTGTATCACGTTAATACAGTCGTGGTGTATCTGTAAAGTGGCCGCAGCGGCTTTGATGCAGTTTAAGCTAAAGGTTGTGGAGGATTCTTTTGTGGGTGGAGCGGCCCGATAAACCAGCGTGAGCAGCGATAGACGGAGGACGTCGTCAGAGAAAGCGAAAAAGTTCATCAAGTCTTCACCAGAGGTTTGGCTGGCAGTTTTAATCCATTCATTCTATGCGATATTAGACTCTTTCATTGATCGGCCCATTCGTGACTTACGTGGGTATCGCGAGTTGCCTTTTCCAATGCCTGAAGGTCATTCACAAGGGTTTGCACTCGATCGTGCCGCACTGTGTCGGGTTGAGCAAGTGAGGAGGGGCTGTATAGCATCGCGTATATGTTGCCCTGGCATCGCGCACATTCAATCCATAAGGGAAAGTATGCCATGACAGGTGCATTGCTGAAGCTGTTTACTGAAGGCCAAGGTATTGTTATCTCACAGTCGGGAATAGTTGACGCTCGCCCAAGGCGAAGCGATAAGCTCTTGTCGAGAAAGTAGACGCTCCAGAAGAGGAATAGTTTGTATTGTATGGTGTCTTGCGAGTCAACCTTCATGGACACATTCCGATGATAGCCGAGTGTCTGGCATAGCTCGGACGCCTTTGAGGAATATGTCCAAGACATAGAAGGCTTCGAGAGCTCTATGAAGTGGAAAGCCTGCGAACAGGTTAGATCCAGCAACCAATCTCAAGACGAGATGCTTACACCAAATATAAGTGCGAGAATTGCGCTGGAGGTTGCAGGCAGATGCAGAGGCAAATCAACTAGCGCGGCTTCTAGATTGGCTCGACATAGACACGCAAAGCCGAAGTATTCTTCGCGATGCTCCTCGGGCAGTTGGAACGCATAGTCCGAGAAAAGAGAGTGTAGACCGGCATTCACAGTTATAACATCAACGCCAGGATAATTATCAGAGAAATAGACACCGAGGCACATGTCCGGAAACTGATTTAATTGAATAAATTCATAGATCCAGCCGGTACTGGCGAGCCTCTGGGCTAAGACAAAGGCGGGTTAGATATGATACGAGCTCATCACAGTCGCAAACCGTTACTCACATTTCGCAAGACGGATCAGGGCAACAGCTTTGTCAATGGGAGGAAGCTCGAGGCCTTTCAGTCGGGGACGGTGAGTAGGGGGGAAGTGAGAGTCAATTATTTCGCTCGAGGCAGTCTGCTTTTTGAGTGTCGCAACGGTATGAGCAAGTGCATCGAGAGTCTGGCGCATCTCTAGGCTGCAGTCTTGCACAGAGTCTGCGCTCACGAAGTTTTGCAGAAAGTCGTTTGCAAAAGCCGAGTGGGCAGTTAAGGAAGAGTCGCCTTCTACGACTGGCCAAGCAGCCAAGTCGGCCGGGGTTGCATGGCCAGATACCGCTGGGGTGGAATGCGACTCGTTGGATAGGGTTTGTGTACCCCTTGGTAGCTCAGGTCGTTCGGTCTCGGGCCGGCTTACTTTGAGATCGTTCAGAATTTCGATTATACCATCGAGTCGGCGTTCGATGTGGTCAATTTTTCTTTCACTATAAGGCGATAGGATGGTTACTTCGGTGTATCCGGAAATGAAAACCTAGCAAGACGGCAAAAGGGCCACGAGGGTGCGCAGGCGGAGCACATACTACATAGGAGTGAAGTGGATGCGAGTGCGCTTCTCTTTGACCTTAGTTTCGGCATGTGTACACTCAATGTTCCTTTGCTCACAATGCGAACACGGGTACTGTCGGTTACACCGTATCTAGAGCAAATCAGGTTCTAATCTACCAGTCGTAACGTGGCGTCAAGGCATACCTTGCGGGATCGACAGGCATCGCACTGATTATGAGTTAATTAACTATGGCGATAAAGGGTCAGGAGCCCAGAGGGATGACAAACAGCTCGCGGCATGAGAGGATTCCGGTTGGTCGAGGATACGGCCTCAAGAACATCGGATTCACTGAAAGGATGCGTATCTTCCATGACGAGGACGTATAAGTAGAGACTGATTAGGACCCTTGGGAGATAGACGCAGGCGAGATCGATGCGTCGAGAGAGTGTCCCCAAATATCCGCAGAGGCCAAGATTGAGGTCCAATACTGATGTCATCTATTGGCTATATGAATAGCCCTAATCCGGAAGGAGTGCCCGCGCGAAAAAGAAAAAAAAAGAAAAAAAAAAGAAAAACCTTCAGCATGACTCAACGAATCATGAGTGGTTCTGGACCCCCACATCCATGGATGGCTCCGCTGATCCACAATTATGGGTAGCGACGGAGCCCGTGAAATCCACGTCCGATAGCCAAGTCCCGCTGACTGGGGGCACTTTGCTGTATACAACCCCAGACAAAATCAACACCTGTCAAGCATGCGGACACCGTACATCGCGTCCCGAAATGAGAGGGCTCCCCTGTCCTTTACTAGTCGTAGGTATATAAGCTCAAATGGTGCCCTTAATTCCAGATGACCTCAAGTTCTCAGTTGTCCTTCAGTCTATACATACTCAGCAATCCCGCAGAGTACCTCATGGATACCGAGGCGATTGAAAGCGAAAAGGGGGCGGCTTTAGCGCCGACTCCAGTCGAGCCCGAAGGCTCGTTCGCCGCCTACAAGCGAATCTTCCGGTATGCCGGGCCATTCGAGCTCTCATTACAGACCGTCGCATGCGTCGCAGCCGTTACTTCTGGTGCCGGCATCGCTTTCCAACCCCTCATCTTAGGCCAGTTCGTCACCAGCGTCACCGACTTCACATCATCGCAATCCTCTCCATCCCAACTTCGCTCGGAAGCGTCAGAGCTCGCTCTGTACTTTGTATATCTCGGCATTGCCCGCTTCGTCCTGTGTTATATCTACAACACGCTTTTCACCTACACCGCCCACATCATTACTCGGAACATTCGACATGAATATCTCAAGTCAGCTCTTGGCCAGGAAGTAGCATTCTTCGATGTTGGAACTGGAGGCTCGATCGCAACCCAAGCGACCTCCAACGGACGCATGATTCAGGGTGGAATTAGTGAGAAACTCGGTCTTGCTTTACAAGGCATTGCGGCGTTCATCACGGCATTTATAATCGCATTCGTCGTGCAGTGGAAACTGACCCTTATATGCCTCTGCATTGCCCCGGCGACGCTCATCGTGAATGGTATTGCGGGAGGCTTCATGGGAGTCTATGAGAATCAGATCCTCGAGATCAACGCGAAGTCTAACGCCTTTGCGGAGAGCGTTCTCTCCAGCGTGCGGACTGCGCATGCCTTTGAAATTCGAGATAGGCTCGTTGACAGATTTGACGAGCACCTGTCGAGTGCTCATAAGATTGGCAGCAAGCTGTCGGTCATTTTTGGCACGTTTTTCTCCGCTGAGTACTGTATCGTCTATTTGGGCTACGGTTTGGCCTTCTGGCAAGGTATTCGCATGTTGTCTAGGGGAGAGATTGTGGAAACGGGGGGTATCTTTAGGTGAGTTTCCCCATTTGAATGGATAGGGCTTTTTGCTAACAGTGCAGTGTTATTATGTCGGTCATTATCGCTGCTACGCAGCTGACCATGCTTACCCCTTACATGGTCGACCTCACCCGCTCCGCCACTGCGGCATCTATGCTGTTTAATTTGATGGATCGCAAGTCTGAAATTGATCCGTATGATACTATCGGCCATCAGTCATCGGAGGTTATAGGGGATGTTGAGCTCACCGATGTTACGTTTGCGTACCCCACTCGGCCAGAGGTGAAGGTTCTTGACAAGTTCTCCATGAGAGCCCAGGCTGGCAATGTCACTGCTCTGGTGGTGTGTATATCATGAAGTCTCGGCTGTGTTTGAAGCTGAATTTTTCGCAGGGTCAATCTGGCTCTGGAAAGAGTACGATTGTTGGTCTTCTCGAGCGTTGGTATAACCCTTCGTCAGGAGCCATCAAATTAGATGGCCACCCACTCGACGAGTTGAATCTCAGCTGGCTTCGGAAAAACGTCCGTCTCGTCCAGCAAGAGCCAGTCCTCTTCCAGGGTACTGTGTTCGACAACATCAAGCAAGGACTTGTTGGCACAAAGTGGGAACATGCCACTAGGGGTCAGCAAATGGAACGAATCCAAGACGCCGCCACCATGGCCTTTGCGCATGATTTTATCGCTAACCTCCCGAATGGTTACGATACCGAGATAGGCCAACGTGGTGGCCTTTTGTCGGGTGGTCAAAAGCAACGAATTGCTATCGCTCGAAGTGTTATCTCTCAGCCTAAGGTTCTTATCCTGGATGAGGCCACCAGTGCTCTAGATCCGCATGCCGAAAGTGTCGTTCAAAAGGCCTTGGATAAGGCTACAGAAGGTCGGACTACGATTGTCATCGCCCACAAACTTGCGACCATCCGGAAGGCTGATAGCATTATCGTTATGGAAAAGGGTTGCATCGTCGAGCAGGGAACACACGATTCTTTGCTTGCACGTGGCGGTAAATATGCGCAACTTGTGAGAGCACAAGACTTGGCTGTGTCGAGTCAATTAGAACCAGAGTTGGAGTCGGAATCTGTCGACGATGAGAAAGCGGATACCGTGACTAAACTCTCAGTCCCAGCATCATACAGCTCGGTCGACAAAAACAATGGAAACATGTCGCGGAATGACTATGCCGATTACGACGACTACAAGCAACGAAACATCATTTTTGTCATCTATCGTCTTCTCCGGGAGACCTCCGAGCTTCGCTACGTGTATTGTCTGGTCTTCGCTGGATGTATAGTTGGTGGTAAGTGAACGAAAGCGCTCTCGTGCCATTCATTCCCTTTCTAATAACAAATATAGGAGCAACCTTCCCGGGCCAAGCGATTCTCCTTTCTAGTGTGGTTGAGATCCTCACCCTGCCAATGACGGAATTAGAACACAGGGGCAACTTCCTCGCGACCATGTTCATCGTTCTCGCCGCTGGCTGTCTCATATCGTACTTCATTCTCGGCTACGCAACCAATACCGTCGCCCAACATCTAGGCCACAAGCTCCGGAAACAATGCCTCCACGACATCCTCCAACAAGATATTGAATTCTTCGATCGCGAAGAGAATAGCACCGGTGCACTTGTTGCGCGCATGGATTCAAACCCACAGGCCATCCTCGAGCTTATGGGGTATAACATCGGTCTTGTATTGATCGCAAGCTTGAATGTTCTCGCATGTGCGGTGTTGGCACTCGTTTACTCCTGGAAACTTGGTCTGGTCGTTATATGTGCTGGTCTTACTCCGTTGGTCGGTTCAGGGTATCTGCAGATCAGGCTGGACGCGAAGCTTGATCGGAATACTTCCAAGCGTTATTCGGTTAGCGCGTCTATTGCGTCGGAGGCCGTTACTTCCATTCGCACGATTTCGTCGCTTGCGATAGAGCATTCTGTATTGGAAAGATACACGAGAGAGCTTGATGAAGCGATAGCTGACTTGAAGCGTCCGTTGTTTGCGGTAATGGCGAGCTTTGCCTTTACACAATCTGCCGAATACTGGTTTCTGGCTCTTGGCTTCTGGTATGGATGTCGGCTGTTGTCGTTTGGTGAGGTTACCCTTTACGCATTTATTGTCGCCTTTCTGGGTGTGTTTTTCTCCGGGCAGAGCGCATCACAGCTATTCCAGTTTTCTACTAGCATCACGAAGGGTGTCAACGCCGCAAACTATCTCTTCTGGCTGAATGATCTTCAGAAAACAGTGCGGGAGAGAGATGGAAGCCGCGAACAGGGGCCTGGTGCAGTGCATGCCCTTGATCTGGACAAGGTCAGGTTCTCCTATCCCCGTCGACCCGAAATTCCTGTTCTTAAAGACCTCGATCTCAGCGTACGTTACCCTTCCCGGTCTCGCGAATGGAAACTAAACCCCCCAGTTTAAAAAAGGCCAATTTATAGCCCTCGTTGGCTCATCGGGATGTGGCAAATCAACAGTCATAGCCCTCCTGGAAAGATTCTACGATCCATCCGCTGGCTCGATAAAACTCAATTCCTCACCTCTACCAAGCCTCAGCCCACGCCTCTATCGCAGGATTGTCTCGCTCGTACAACAGCAACCAGACCTCTTCCCAGTCTCCATACACGAAAACGTCGCATTGGGTCTCGGATGCGATGCCCTGGCTGATCTAGAAGTGGCAGACAGTCAAATAGAGTCCGCCCTTCAAGCCGCCAATGCATGGGATTTTGTCTCGTCTCTCCCCGATGGGTTGGCTACGCTTGTTGGGTCTGGCGGATCACAGCTTTCCGGTGGTCAGAGGCAGCGTATTGCAATTGCGAGAGCGCTGATCCGCAGTCCAAAGATTCTTCTTCTGGATGAGGCTACGAGTGCACTTGATACTGAGAGTGAGCGGGTTGTGCATGCGGGGCTTGCTGCAGCGAAGGATGAATATCGGATTACGGTTGCCGTTGCGCACCGGTTGAGTACGATCAAGGATGCGGATGTGATATGTGTGTTTCACCAGGGTCGGATTGTGGAGATGGGATCACATTCTGATTTGATTGGCGCGGGTAGGATGTATAGTAAGATGTGTGAGGCTCAAGCTTTGGACTAGATTTAGATTTAAGGAATATTGCAGCAACGCTCTACCGTTGAAAGCTTGTTGTGTTCCTTAATCCTACGAATGAGAGTAGTGAGTCGTGGGATGGTGATATCCTGGTCTCTAATAGCCGATGGCCTGCCGAGCCGTAAAGCCACAGCTTTCTCTAGGGTGTACACAGCCCAAAAGAGACACATCTTTCGCTGCACTGCGTTTTCTTGTTCCGTTACTATGGTGTGACTGCTATGCAACCCCGAGGCCAGGCACATAAGTGACGCTCTTGAAATAAACGTCCAGGCTGTGGACACTTTTCCCCGGTGCAGGCAATGAAGAGACTGTATGTTAGAAATCGCAAATTAATACTGTGGGGAATGCATTGCTACTAAGAGGGGAAAACGCACCGCCATGTACAAGGCACAGTTAGAGTCAATATTGGTATCGATGTGAAAGGAACGACTCGATAGAATTGTCCCGAGGTTCTCTCTGCACGTTGCAGCTTGCACATCGTAGCCCTGTCTGAGGCATGCCATGATTTTATCCATAGAAGGGATAGGCAAATCCCTGAGACTATGACCAGAAGGCAGCGCCTTTAGAAATGAACGTGACCCTTCCAGCATCTCATTTTGTTGCTTTTGGTCATTGACTGCGCTCCGCAAAGTATTCAACGCCGAAGTTATGTCGTCGACGGCCCTGGGGTATGGGTCATTGATCACAGCGGTTTCGAGAGCTCTTGCTGCGCAAATGACGTAGGCAAACAATGCGAACTCAACCCCTTCCGCTAGAGCTAGAGCTTTGGGGGATGCCCGAAGACTACCAGATTGGAGCGATGAATATGATGGTGCTCATAATCTAACGGGGGCCATAAGGCTACTTACTATCATCATTATGGCGCTCATCTCTACGTTGCCCTATGATTCCGTAGAGCTCCTCAACTCTGTTCGAGATATGCTCGAGTCTCCTCTCACTGATGGTCTATTAATGATTAGATAGATTTACTTGGGGGTATAACTCACTATACACTCGAGATCAGGACCCGTTGCCACTTTTCTTTGGCTTTGTGAACCAGTCTGGATGTACACTGCACCTCCGCCTTGGTACAATGTGAGCACGGATTAACGCAGTTACACTTGATCTATTGAACCAGCTCGAAAGTCAGTAGACCGACCTCGGATACACGTCACAGGGAGACAATCTTTGCTGCAGGTAAATAAAAGGATCGCACCTACCGCTGACAGCAACGATCACACTGTGGAGCATGTCAGCATCTACTTCACATGTGACGCGACTAAGGAAACGTTCGCATACTGCCACTCTCTCCTTCACGACAACCTCATGCTCGTCTACCCCATTCCACTGGGAAGCCAGGCCGACTTCTCCCCCTGCTGCTTGGCCAGTAGGTCCGTAATCGGTGCCTCCGGGTCTGAATGACATCATCACAACGGTATCTAGAGACGCTCTCAATGCGATGTGGGCAGGGCAAATTACGGGCCGAATGGTGGAACTGTCAAAAGGTTTAAATCCGGACTTTTTGGAAGCCCTCTCCGAGGAGGTTGCCGAACGGACAGATTTGCAGGTTCGACGAAATTTCGAGCCATGACCGGACACTCGGGGCGCCAAGAGTGCGTAGTCCGAACAGTGGAGACACCCTCGAGGGCCTTTATACTTGACTATTACGTGTCTCTTGTTTCTTTCCTCATGCTCGTTTGGACACGATTGTTATCCTTGCATATCCTGTGAGCCCGCAAACATTTGCGCTTATCAGTCCTTCCCAACAAATATTCCACCATGAAGTATCGCGGCGTTGTCTACGATGTCGGCCTCAATTTCAATGGCACTGGGTTTTCCGTCGAGCCATTCGATCCTGCTCTAGTGAAATACGACATGAAAACAATCGCCAACAAGTTGCATGCCAATGCCGTCCGGATTGAAGGAGAGGAGATTACTCGGCTGGAGATTGCCGCACGATCAGCGCACTCGGTGGGACTCAAGGTGTTTTTCAATCCGTGGAAGATGAATGCAACCATCGAGGAGACCCGCGCATACTTCGAAGAGGCGGCAAAAGCTGCAGAAACATTACGCAATGAAGGCATTGATTTGATCTTTATCGCCGGCTGCGAATACACCATCTTCAGCAAAGGTGTTTTCCCCGGAGATTCTTTTAACGACCGTGTAATGTTTCTCGGCCCGCAGTTTCCCAGCGGCCACATGATCGAGCATATTCCTCAGGCTCTGTGTGACAAGTCTGTCGAGTTGAATAAAGTGTTGCGGACTTTCGTTGAGGTGATTCGTTCCCAGTTCGGAGGAAAGATCACATATTCGGCTGGCTCCTGGGAAGTCGTGGACTGGGATATTTTTGATGTCGTCGGCATAGACTATTATCGCCGAGGAGAGACTGCGGAGATGTATGTCTCATGTCTCGATCGGTACAGGATTGGAAAGCCTCTCGCTATTTTAGAAGTCGGCTGCTGCGCCTACGAGGGAGCAGCAGAGCGCGGAGACGGCGGCTTCGTACTCTTGAAAGGCACGAATCCAGACGGCACTGGCATCTTCGAGAATGATATTGTCCCGACTCGGAGCGAGAAGGAACAGGCCGATTATGTCGGGACGCAGCTTGAGCTTCTCAACAATGCAGGGGTTGATGCGGCCTTCATATTCCTGTTTTCGTTCCCTTGCATGCCAGCAGGGAAAGGGGCGAGCGATCTGGACATGATGTCTTTCTCGCTGGTAAAGGCCTTTCCTGAGAAAGACTCAAGGTCTAAGGATATGCCTCCATGGGTACCGAAGGAGTCTTTCCATCGCATCGCTGAAGTCTTTCGTTCTATGGAGCAGGAAGAGTAGAGTTCCGCAGTGACTCGGTGAAATGCGCCTTCAGGCAAGGACATGTTAGGAATTAGTATCGCATAGTATCAGAGCAGTTGTGACTTAGAATAGACTATGGATTGAAAGTTAACTGGCGAGGACAAAACAATACGCCGTGAAACATGAAAAGTCTAGTAATATCCCAGCGCCATTGCCATGGACGTAATGATGTTAACACGTCACGTCGAGGTATGCACTCATTTCGTAAGACAAAGAGTTCCTATATTCGGTGCAGAACGCCGTTATTTATATGACACTGCTGCGAATAACCCAGAATATAGCTCAATATGGGATTATTTCAATGAGGTATCCATCTGGGTCTTCCACAAAAGGGACAGCCACAGCGGCTTCCCACAAAGGCCTGTCAAATCCCTTGTCGGGCGTGTCGCAACCCAAAAACGTAGCCACCACCTCTGAACCCTGGGCCACGCCAGCTTCTTTGAGTATTCTAACATTGTGACTTCTGATATATTCCATAGCCTTTGTCATGTCCGGAACGCCGATTGCCAGCTTGACGAATCGGAAATCCGGAGAGTCACTCAAGTCGGCCATGCCTTTCTGGGACTTCTGAAGGCAAGGTCAGCCACAATCTTGCTGGAAGCGGACGAGACTCTCGATGTACTATCGTTACCTTTGGGCATACTAGTTCTAGTACACCTTCCCTAGCGAAGAGTTGTGTTTGTGGGTTCGCTGCATCAGGATAACCGAGGAAAACAACCGTGGTCGTGTCCAATCCCATGCGTCCCAATTCCTTCATGCCAAAAGCACCCGTGTAGAATGCAACGGATTTGTCAATATCCGTAACACGAAGGCCGACATGCGTCAGTCTAAATCCGCTGGTGGGGTTCTTTGATGCCATGGTGTTCAAGTGTTGAGAGCGACTTGACATTTTTGTTCGAGCATAGAATGCCACTTTATAGTTTAGCGTGCTCTTCTAATAAACAATCTCTCGGAACCCGCTAGTCCCGGAGCCCGTTCTATCTTTTCTTGCTGACAGCGTAATCCGGGAGGTCCTGGAACCGACGCCGAGAATTTCCACCTCAGACTAACCCACGGTAGTAGTTAGTCATGGGAAGACGGCTACTGCCACAATGTTCAGCGTCATAATTTTCTTTTTCTCATATATTTTTGCATCTATACTCGTCCAATCATCACACCCTTGACTACCAGTTCTAATATCTATAGAGGCTGTCATACTATGTCCAGTGGACATACAAGTGGAACGTGGGTTTTTAGACACTCTTTGTGCCATACTGTATCAAAATAGATCGCTTATACCATATAGCTGAACAAGGAGTACTGAAAGACGAGCCGAAAAATACATTGTAAACATTATATCATAAGCTATCCTGTTTGATCTATATGATCACTAATAGATTGATCTTCAAGATATGCAATCCAATGATGTTCATACATTCCAGGAATTATTTATTAATTCCGGGGACGGGGATTCGTGATCCACCGGCACCAATCTTACTAAAAGCACTAAAGCTCGAAAACTCCCTCCTCGTTCCCCGGAGCTATACCACCCACTCCCGGGAGTTATAGGTCCTCTAGGAACTATGTTGTGGCATCTACAGAATGTAGGGGCCAGTGAGTGAGGAGGGAGAGAGTTGATTGCTACGGAGTACGATCTGCCGACTATCTACTCTGGTGAGGGGTGTCGGCAGCAGTGGTATTTGGTATTGTAAAATAAGGGGTCCAATCCATCGGGTTCAGATCTGTATCTTTCTATATCGGCTCTCCTAGTAATTTATATGGGCCTTGTTTACATAACATAAATTACAAAATAACGTATTCGGTAAGGCGCACGCAAGCGAGTGGCGCACCCGAAAACATATAGTAAATGAGACATACTATCTCAACAACCACATTTCTATTTTATCTCTTTATTTGTCGATAGCCATCGATAAGACTCATTAGCACCATATGTCAATTTTAAAGACATTAGATAGGTATATTAGTATCATTTCGAAAATTACCGAAAATTACGTTACTAAAAACTAGAAATATATATCTCAATCATAAACTCAGAAACTTCCTTTAAATTCTGTAAAGAGACTAGACATTACCTTGAAAGCAGGATTCTATAAGGAGAAATCCCTATAGACGATAGTTGTTGAGATAACAAGTTGTAATTTGTCGCATCTACTGTGAAGGGCTGTAGCTTTATTGATCCAATTGGGCTAGGCCAACATGCTGTTTACATTAATATTGGGGAAAAGGTAACTATCTACTGGCGATGGGAATTGCTCGTGTTTCCCTATCTATTCGGGGAGAAACCCCCCCAAACCAGAT
>LACB01000588.1:0-15819 GCA_030142185.1 Penicillium thymicola
CCCCAAACACCGCCCCTCCCCCGCCGTTTCAACCAACCCCTCCGATACCTTTTCCTCAGCTCAAAACATAATATGATTGACACATCCTAGGTAGCAAATGCAATTGAGATTGCCTGGAATCCATCCTCCGACCAAACCCTAAAAGCGCAAGCCTATGAATACCTTAACCAACTCCGCTCCGACCCCTCCGGATGGCAGGTTTGCCTCTCTCTCTTTACCAAAACCCCACAACAGCCCGAAGTCGTACGGCATGTCAGTCTCGAGATTGTCAACAGTGCTTCCCAGGTCGGCTTGATCGATCCGGCCTCGCTCGGCGTCGTTCGAGATAGTGTGCTAGCCTACATTCGCCAGACCTACGGCCCGGAGGCCACTGGCACCCCCGACGCCCATTATATCCAAAACAAAATTGCCCAGACCGTTACTTTTCTCTTCTCCTCCCTCTACGCGAACGGCTGGGAGACATGCATCGACGATCTATTGAACCTGACCAACAAATCCACGGGCCGGGATAACCAAGTTGGTGTTATCTTTTACCTGCGCGTGCTGAGCTCGATTCACGAGGATATTGGCGATTCCCTGGTTTCAAGGTCTCGCGTGGAACAGGACAAGGCGAATGCACTGAAAGACCTGATCCGTGAAAGGGACATGCAGAAAATTGCCAACTCCTGGCAGGAGATATTGGCGGTGTGGCGGGAAGGTGATGATACAATTGTCGAGATGTGCTTGAAGGCGGTCGGTAGCTGGGTCAGCTGGATCGATATTGGTCTTGTTGTGAACCAGACCATGTTGGACCTGCTCTTCCAGCAGCTTGGACGGGCCGAGAAACAGGACCTTCGGGAGGGAGAACAGCGGGTGCGTGATGCGGCCGTGGACGTCTTCACCGAGATCATTGGCAAGAAGATGAAGCCTTCGGACAAAATCGAGATGATCGCTTTTTTGAACCTCGACTCCATCATCACGCAGCTATCTAACAGTCCCCCGCTACGGGAGAGCCGATTCACATTCAAGTACGATACCGATTTGGCAGAGACGGTTGCCAAGCTTGTCAACAACACAGTCGTGGATATTGTGCGGGTATTGGATAATGATGCTGGTCCCGTCAAGGATCAGGCAGAGAACCTTTTGCAGGTCTTCCTGCCGCACATCCTACGATTCTTCTCAGACGAATACGATGAAGTTTGCTCGACTGTTATTCCTTGCGTCAGCGACATGCTCACCTACATCCGGAAACTCGCGAAGGCGACCCCATCCCTTACGGAGCGAAACAAGTCCATCCTGCTTCCGATTTTGAAAGCCATTATTGCGAAAATGCGGTACGACGAGACCTCAAACTGGGGCGAGGAGGACGAGCAGACGGATGAGGCAGAGTTCCAAGACTTGCGCAAGAGACTCGGTGTTTTGCAGCAAATCATCGCCTCGGCCGATGAGCAGCTTTACATCGATGCAATCTCGGAGGTGGTGGGGACAACCTTCCAAAAACTACGGGCGTCCGGCGGGCAGCTCGACTGGCGTGACCTGGATCTCGCTTTGCATGAGATGTTCTTGTTTGGAGATCTGGCCGTCAGGGGTGGCAGTCTCTACCTGAAGGGCGCCCCTAATGGCATGGCTGCAAACCGTCTCATCGAGATGATGCTTGCAATGGTAGAGTCCGATATTCGATCATTCACCCACCCCGCAACCCAACTTCAGTACATGGAAATATGTGTTCGTTATAGCTCATTCTTTACCCACCACTCTCATCTCATACCCGGAGTTCTGGAGAGCTTCCTCCAACTTGTGCACCACCCTGTTCGAAAAGTCAAGACTCGTTCGTGGTATCTATTCCAGCGGCTAGCTAGACAGCTGCGCAGCCAAATTGGCAATGTGGCACAGAACGTTGTGGAGGCATTGAGTGACTTGTTGGTTATCCAGGCCGAGGTGCCTTCGGAGGGCGATGACGGCGATGAGATGTCTTCCGAGGACCATGAGGGCTCCGCGGACGCCGTGTTCAACAGTCAGCTGTACCTTTTCGAGTCCGTTGGAATCATTTCCTCGACCCCAAGTGTCGCTGCAGACAAGCAGGTTCTTTACGCCCAATCGGTGATGAACCCTGTCTTTGGTGACATGGAACGTAACCTCGAAGCTGCCAAGGCCAACGACCAACGCGCATTGCTGCAGATTCACCACGATATCATGGCTCTAGGAACTCTCGCCCGTGGTTACTCGGATTGGCAGCCGGGTTCCACCTCTCCCTCTGCTCTCCCGGCGCCGGAGGTCTCGGCGGCTTTCGCCCAGGTGGCTGAAGCGACCCTGGTTGCGCTTGAGTCGCTCAGTTCCTCATTCAATATCCGGACTGCTGCTCGCTTTGCGTTCTCGCGGCTCATTGGTGTCCTGGGCGCGCAGATTCTTCCTCAACTGCCCCGATGGATCGATGGGCTCTTGACGCAGACTTCGTCCCGTGATGAGATGGCGCTGTTCCTCCGCCTTCTAGACCAGGTCATCTTTGGGTTCAAGGGTGAGATCTATAGCATCCTCGACACGCTCCTGACTCCTTTCTTGCAGCGAGTCTTCTCTGGCATTGCCGATCCGACAACCGGAACCGATGACGAGATCCAGCTTGCTGAGCTAAAGCGAGAATATTTGAACTTTTTGCTGGCTGTGCTGAACAATGATTTGGGCGCTGCCATCATTAGCGAGAGAAACCAGTCCATCTTCCAGACAGTGATCACCACCATCGAACACTTTGCCAAAGATATCGAGGACTTCACAACTGCCAAGATGGCGTTCTCCGTCTTGGGCCGTATGGCAAGCTGCTGGGGCGGACCTGACATTGCCCCTGCCCCTGCTAATGGCACCGCACCTGTCCAAGCCGCACTCCCCGGCTTTGGTGGATTTATGATCTCCCGGTTCTCGCCTCTATGCTGGGCACTCCCCACGACACCATCCTTCAACTCGAAAGATGCACAAGCTAAGCAGGTCCTTGCCGAGGCCGGTGCTTTGCAACGCACAATCTACTCTAAGACAGGCATGGAATATGCGGAATACTTGCGCAGCCAGGAACTGCCCGGCATGGGCATGGGAGCTGATCTCATCGAAGAGTTCCTGACCGCAATGAACCAGCTGGACGTGAAAGGGTTCCGGCAATTCTTCCCGGTATGTGCTACTGTCTTATACTCCTAATGCTTTTGACTGAAGTGAAATCATTCCCACTAACATGCAACTTTTCACAGTCATTCATCCAACGATTGAGCGCATGAAGTTTTCTTTTCTCCTCTATCTGCTTTCTAGATTCCCCCATCCATTTTCCATATTTACGTTTTGACGCGACGAGGTGACGTCTCTCCTCATGTTGCCCTGTGCCCTCGCCATCTTCTATACCATCTACTCCATCCCATTCCAATACCGATACCAATACTTGCCCACCTTGAACCCCAAGAATAGTGCTGGATCAAACTCTGGGGGGCAAATCAGAAAGAACTAAAAAGAATTTACCAAAAAGTTCCGAGTATATAGCTTCTTGATTCCCGTTGATCTCTTCTGCTCATGGTGCATTCGCATTGTGGTGTTTCATTTGTATCCCCCGCCCACCACTCCACAGCGTATCCTTTTTTTTGCCCTTCGTCTCTCCTACAGATTTCATAAGATAAGACCGAAATGGGTTTAATTTTTTTTTTCTCGTTTCTTCGGTTAAGGTTATTTCAAACTTCAATAGGTGTGAACTTGAGTAGGGGGTAGATCATGAAATGAAGGGGTAGAGTTGCCCTAAATAATTCGACAGCTTATGTAGTTGGCGTCGGCGTCCACGGGTATGCTGCCCCTATTCTTAACGACTTCAGCCAGATAAACTGATTTACCTGCAAGCTTCTCGATCTCTGTTACTGGTTTGCATTGCTTCTCTTATTATGGTCTTCTTTCCCTAACAAGTTTCTATTTCGAGAACATAGAAAGGTTTCCACTCAATTATCGAACTCCACTTTGAAATGTCCTATAAGCTCTATCCTATAAGCTCTATCCTATAAGCTCTATCCTATAAGCTCTATAACTATTGGCAGTGTCTCAGTACGATATTAATCACTGGGATAAAAATAGCATCCGTTATCGTACTAGTGCAAGTCCAGGTGTGTCAAGATACCATCTACTCCGTAGCTAATTTTGGCACCAAAACAGCCTTATCTCACCTTCTAGCATTTATATTCAGGATTGGAGTCTTCAAGAGATACATTGAGGTTCCAATAGCCAATCTCACAATCCACAATGGCTCAAAATTACTTGACCGGCGCTTGCCTCTGCAAGAACATAGTATACCGTATTATGTTGCCCACGTCAGAATCATTCCCCAAGGTATGGTTTATTGCTTATCTCCATTTCCCCAGAAAAATCCCATTCACCCACTGATATCGCCAGGTCATTATCTGTCACTGCACCAACTGCAAACGCTATACCGGCTCCAGCTTTTCCGCCAATATCATCGTGCCACAATCTAGTCTGGAGTACATCAAGGGGTCACCCAAGTTGTATTTGGATCGCAGTGACAAGGGCGGACAGGTATTGCGTGAGTTCTGCCCTGATTGTGGTACGCCGTTCACATCACGATCAGGCGATGATGAAGAAGTTGTCGCGGTGAAGTCGGGAACACTTGATGAAGAGCACCGACTTAATTGTGCAGTATTGGCAATGGAAATATACTATCACCGAAAGGATAAATGGGTGGATGATATGGGGAATGAGGACGTTCAGAGGATCAATGGTAGCATGGGTGGTTAGGGAGAAAAAAAAATTACATATCCTTGAGTACATATGAAGTTCCAGAATATGGGCATTCTTCGGCATAAGTGAGCATTTCACATATTTCGGCGATATATTTTCATTTGGAGCAGTGTTGTGCTCCACCCTGACTGCTTTGGCAACCTCCCGATTGAGATACGACTCCAAGTCGCAACTTACCTTTCTACTGTCGACTTCCTAAGTCTACGACAGTCATCCCGGGCAATGGTAGTTGTCTTTGAATTTCAATCATTTCGGAAGTCCAGATTTTCAGTGAATGGAGACCGTGGGTTTCTGAACTGCCTAGTAACAAATCCCAGAAAATACGAGAGCAATGACTGGCGACTCATATACCGCTGTACGGCAAATATTGACCGCCGGTCTCATGAGCACCTCTGGTCGGCACGGCAACGGTGGGAAAACAACCGATGGCTAAGAGAAAGATATTCGATGACTACAGCTTCGAACGAGCAGATTGTCTCCAACCAGGAATTACTTGGCGAATTACGCTGGAAGGGGATTTCTTCTGGACTCCGATGCGATAGAGATGGCCTGAAGTTGAAAAAATGGAGGAATTGCCACATGTGCCAGAGAAAGCATACCCCCTTTTCTCAAGTCGTTCTGTTAGAAAGCTCTATCATCGGCTTAGGTGTGTATATCATACGTGAGGGAACAGATACCTATGTGACTGGTTTCGACCTGCTGAATGCAGATCCTGAAAAGCCAAACCTGATTCTTGGGTATCGGCTACCAGGGCAATCGGTGACAATCAATCTCCACGGCGAGAAACTGATAGGACTTGCGGCCATTGTGGGCGAAGCTGGAGTCCATGCAATACGTCCCATCTTCAACAAGAAGATCACTACCAGCTGGATAGGCCTACCAGCGGGTAGCGGGATCAGAAATACCACCGAACTAGTCCTTGAGCGAGGCATCAAAGCTATTTCGGGAAAATTCGATGTAAGTCACGTATATGAACCAGCTAAATGTATGGCATATGGTAACCTTAGGTTAGTATTGCAGGATGATTAGTCTATCTATAGCATAGGTAGAACCCAGGCACGAATATTCTTTTGCTACAGTTTCTCATTATCTAGAAGTGCCACAGTTTGTGACCACTTGGTTCCTAGTGAATACTACCAAAGTGTTACTACTCAGACCTAAAAGATAGACTTTGATAGTGCTATACTGCCGATATAAGAGAAAGGAAGACGGACAGTAAGCTGATTGTTACTACAAAAACCAGCAGGGTAAAAGAACTTCAGTTGTTGAATTAAGCATGTACATTAACAATAAGAAAGATTGTATCAGATACTAATAATATACTTCTAGGACTTCCGGCGTAATGAAGCGAGCCGTTCTTCTTTAGCGTTTCTAGCTCCGAAAGTGGTCATTTTCGGCGTCCTTTTCGTAGGTCCTCATATTCTAGTTATATATAACTGGGGAGACTTCCATTTGCCGGATGTAGCAGTAATCTCCTTAGAATCAGCTTTGCCTTGTCATTCGAGACCTCAGACCCATTTAAATCATCGACTTAACAATCTGGCGCTCACTTGAGCCAAAATAGAACCAATCAGATTCAGTTTACAAAAGAAATACGCAAGACAAGAAGTAGAACATCATAGGTTTGAGATTAGGAGTTAAGAGGAGAGCACACACTATGCAAAGAGATGCTTGGCCGCATGCTCAATATGGTCGTCCGCAAAGGTAGCCATGGTATAATAAGAGTGGTCATAGTCAGGTTGGTAGCGAACGTTCAAGCCGGCGATGCCTGCGTCACGGGCTGCGGCTTCAAAGTTCTCCGGTAGGAGTTGGCCTTGTTTGTAGAAGTTGTCGCCGGTGCCCTATATATGAATTAGACGACATACGAGGTACACAATGGATGGAAGAAGAAGAAGAAGAAGAAGAAGAAGAAGAAGAAGGGAACAGAAAAACCAAAAGATAGAAACTCACCACATCGATCAGAATATCCAGCGGACCCGCACTCCACTTTTTAATCAACTCAGTAGCATCGTGCTCCTTCCACTTGTCCTGCTGATCATCGCCAAAGTAGCCCTTGAATGCCTTCTGGCCCCAGGGGCAGTTCGTCGGGTTCGTGATCGGCGCGAACGCAGAGACCGACTTGTACTTGCCTGGGTTGCGGAGGAACTGATTGATTGGTTAGATAGATGACACCCCAGCAAGATAAGTAAATCCTAGCGAATATCTAGATATGATAGGTAGTGCATAACTTACCAAAGTGAGAGCACCGTGTCCACCCATACTGTGGCCGGTAATACTAACACGACTGGCATCCAACTGGGGGAACGCAGCAAAGACGGTCTGCGGCAGCTCGTCGGTAACATAGCTATACATGTTATAGCCGGCGTTGTAGGGAGCTTTGGTGGCGTCGACGTAGAAGCCGGCACCGGAGCCGAAGTCGTATGCGTCGTCCTCGCCTTGGATGTTAAGGCCGCCTAGAAAATCGGTATGTTAATTAAATAACTTTCTCCACATTTCAACCGGATAACTTGAATTGATGGAAAGTATGGGCAATTGACGCAATAAAATATAAGGTAGACACATACGTGGGCTGGTATCAGGGTACAGCACGGCAATTCCCTTCTTGCTGGCGCTGTGTTGGAAAAAGCCCTTCTCGGAGCAGTTCTCGGCGGTGCAGGTCAGGCCGGAAAGGTAGATAAGTACGGGGACCTTCTGTGTCTGGGCTTGCGGGGGCAAGAAGAGGTTGAATTTCATCTCGCATTTTGTAGTTGTAGCGGCATGGCTTAGCTTAAGGAGCTTGCCGCCGAAGGAGGCGATGGTTGCGTTTGTGGTGACGGACATTTTGAGGATGGAGATGGGAGTATATGTTACGGAGAAAAGAAAACAGAGAGTTAAGAAACCGGGAGACGTTGACGTTTTTATGGGGTGGGGGGATTTTGTCCCGCATGAGGGGAAAAAATGTCCACTTTGATGGGATTATTCTTCCTATTTGGGGATTTTATAGAACTATTTTGTACATAGAAATACTCTAACTGACCTTGTATCTAGGTCATATTTGATATTAAGTCTTATAGCTATGCAGTGGACCTTGTTTGGTCTATTAACATTAACTGGACCTTCAAATATGACACAATAAGTGGACATTGTTTGGTCTATTAACAGTAACTTGAAGGGCCGAGTATGCAGAGTCAAATCAGATTGCTGCCCACAGTGGGGAAAACGCCAAGGTAGATATATACACCATAAGAGAGAAATAAGAGAAACATGACTCCAGATTCACTCCAAAAACACCGGAACTCCATAAACCACCGGCGCCGCGCCGTTGAGATACCTCAACACACACGCACCCCTCGACCGCGCAATTGCCGTGTCAAGCCCAACATCCTCCCCCGGGCTCTTATCCTTCTTATCCTTCTTCTCGATCAGACCCCACGCGTCAAAAGCGGTCGTGGTAAACCGGTCAATGTCCCGATCCGTGACATCCCACAGCGTAGCCACGAGCGCGGGGCTGCCTGCATGGAGATAATTCATCGGCGTGCCGTAAGGCTCATACTCGCCGGCTTCGGTCAAAGTACCGCTGCTACATCCCATGAGGAAAGTAACAGCGCATTGCGTGAGCCGCTTGACCGTGCGGCCGCGGATGTACTGCGCGCCGCTACCGTGGCCGAAGTAGAGGAATAGACCCTTCTTTTCCAACGCGTCGCGGAATTCGTCTTCGGTTGGTTCCCGCTGTACGACTGCAGTCCATGATTTGAATCGGGAGAGGTCTTGTTCGAATGTGGTTTGCGTTGTGCGCAGGTCGCCTGTCGGGTTGAGGATGAATGCGCCGGAATTCCGGTCCACGATGGCTCCGGAGGATGCCTTGCGGAATTGGAGGACTCGGTCCCGGAGGCACTCAAGGGATGGGACGCGACAGACAGGATATCCCTGGAGACAGGGAAGTGATTCCCATGGGAACAGATGGAGAGCTTTATCAAGCACTAGGATTGTATGTCTCGGCGATCGTGTCGCGAGTTCATCGCGCGCAGCTTCATGGTAGCCTCGCAAGGCATCGAGGGTATCTACGACCATCATGTCGAAGTCAATCTCATCGTAAGCATTGCGCTCACCCTGGAATTGTAGAATATCCACAACAAAGTAAAGAAGATCCATCAGCGTGTCTTCGGGCTCTTCTTGCTCTTCGAGATCACGAAGCCCAATGAACAAGTCCACTACATTCTGATGTAGCGTGAGCCGGGGTCCGGCGGCCTTGCCACCCTTTTGCCGAGAAGGAAGGTGCTTGTCAAGGATACTTTGGAAGGTACTCGCGAACCGGGCCAGCGCGGTAGTCTCCCGCGACAGCGGCGAGAACACACCGCGGAACCCTCCAAACCAGATGTTCTCAATGTTTTGGAGCACACTTTCCATCCGACGATCGAGCGCTTCGCGGGTCTTCCACCATTCTTTCTTCGACAGCTTGTCCGTCTGAGCCTTGGCTGCATGTGCACTTTCATTGGCGAGCTTGATGAGTTCTTGCATTTCCTCTTTTCCATCCTCAAACGTGAACTGCTCTTCATCGTCGTCTTCTGAGTTTCCTCGATGCAGGGGAAGGCGCAGAAGGAATGGTGAGCGGTCTTTCTGAAGTCGTGAAACCACAAATTCGGTACGGTCTGCACTCAATGACAAGGAGAGAACATTCCAAGTTCCGGGCAGAATGTCGACGTAATCCTGTGTGAAGTTGGAGCACAGATCATTGTCCAGCTCGATAGCAGAGGGGAACGATGCTGGCCAGAGAAGAGGGTCGGCAAAATCAGCCAGTTGTCGATCAATATCAATTGCCATACGCTCCCGGGCAAATGCGCCAACACGTCCGATCTCTAATTGAAAAAGTCAGATATACGTCAAACCCGAAAGGATGTCTCCCAAAACTTACCATTCATATTTGCGGGCGACTGGGCCAGGGTCGCTGGGATCCCAGGAGAAGTCGCATGTGATAGCATAGAGATCCGACTCATCAAGCGAGATGCCGCATGGCTATCAAGCGTTGAGCCTAGAATCGTGGCATCAGAGAAGACACTAGCAAGACAATCGCTCGCCTTGGACAGCATAACCGAAAAGTCATCACTGGCTCGTTGAGCCTTGGTGCGCGTTGTTTTGGCTGGAGCCCTTGTTCTCCTTGTCGACGGCTTTGCCGGGGGTAAACTAGGCTCATCCACCGTCTTGCTTGGTGTTTTGAGCGATGGTAGCGAGATTGTAGATTCAGGCAAGACGCAGTACACAGCATGGCTAGCAAAACGGCGAATTGCATCAGCCAGGAGATGTTCGCTTTCACCAATTTCCAGAGTGATCTTGCTTTCTCGGGCCACGGCAAATTGTCTGGCCGCTGCAAGTGTTTGCGCAGATCGCTCAAAGTCACGCAGTTCCCGCAGGCAATCAGCTTGTTGTCTCAGTATGTTACCCTTCAGTTGTAATAGGGTTTTAGACTGAACTTCGGGGAGAGTTGGTTTTGGAGCTGGAGCTTTCTTTGTGGTTCTGGTAGTAGCGGAACTGGTTGCACGGGTCCGCCGAGTGGTAGTAGTCGTAGTGGGTGTTGGTGTTCGAGGTGTTGGGGTCCGCCGACTGCTTGCTCTAACCCGTAACTTGTCCATCTTTTCTTCGATTTCTGCCATGCCTGCTGTCTCCAGATTGGCAGGCACATCAGCAGAGATGACCGCTGTGATAATTTTATCTGCTTCAAGGAGAACACGCAGTGCCTTGTCATTTGCACCCTGCGTCTTGTACAGAGACGCAAGCGCCATTTGGAAAGACACGGTTTCAATACTTTTCTGGGTTTGTTTAGACGACTCGGCCGCTGCAGAGAGTTGATCCTGTCCCTCACTCATGTGGCCACTAAGAATCCAATGGCAACCAAGTTGGGTCTGCGCCGCAAGTAGCCGGGCATTGGCATCAAGGGTTTTATCGATATTCAGTGCTTGTTCGCCGTAGTAGATAGCATCCTGGAACAAGCCATGGTGGGCAGATAATGTGGCAAGGTTCAACAAGCAAGTATGGTGGGAACCCAAATGTGGCCAGAAGGGCGCACCTTGGATATAGCTGGCAGAGACATCCGGAGAAGACCCGTTCTGAGACAAGTCAAGCTTAGCGATACCATCAGCAACAGCCTCGACATCAGAATTTCCTGCAGCAGGCAACATCTTGTCTTGTTTTCTTTGTGCGAGCCTCTCAACCTTAGCCCAAATGCGGCAGTTGAGCCTCACAGACAACTTTGCGAAGTACAGAGCCTGTGTTGCTGAGCCCTGTGCGGAGAACAACCTGGACTGAACAAAGGCAGCATCTGCTACCAGCCTTTCCCATGAGATCTTCGACAGGACACTCAAGTTGTTTAGTTCTGACTTCTGGCACTTCTCATAGAGTGATCGGGCTGCTGAAAGAACAGCAGCGGCTTTATCGGGCTCTCCGGTCTCCAGAAGATATTCCACTCGTGCAACTTTGTAGGAAATGGTAGCAAGAGAAGAAACCTTGCTCTGAGCAAGATACTGCTCACCACGCGATAGGAGTTCACCTGCCTTTTGGCAGTAGCCCAGACGGCAATTCTGCAGCACCAAGCGCGAAAGAATAATGATGGGGTCTGATAAATCCCCTGATTGCTGGAGCTCTGCAGCACGCAATATCAGTTCCAGGGTGCATAGTTGAGCCCTCCAAAGCCCGTGAATTTCGGTATAATCAACCAGGGCTTTCAACTGCAAGACCCAGTACTCCGTGTCATTGATGCAGAGCAGCAGTGTTTTCCAGTCATGGGACTGGCGCACCAGTGAAGTCCATGATGCAAGCGTACCATCCAGTTCACTTGCGTCAATGTTGCCGCGGTGGAAGCCAATCATAACACGCAATGAGTTGCTAATATGGATTGCAAATGAAGCAAGATCAAGGTCATCTTGGACTTGCAAGCCGCCATCCAAGGCCTCTGTTCCTGAATTCAACAGAGTTTCAACCAAGGACGAATCCAAGGCAGTAGGCTGCTCCAGTAGGAGCCGCAAGGCGGAAAGAATCACACGAGAATGGCGAATAGGGTAGACGTCAGGGGGGTAGAGGTCAAGGAGAGAGGAAACAGCCGAGCCAAAAATCAAGCGAAACTCTTCTTCGTTTGAAGAATAGCCATGCATGTCAACAAGCAAGCTCATCTGCCACTCGAGAAGAAGGCATCTCTGTTCGAATTCTAGTTCAACATCATCATAGACAACAGAGGGGTGAGATCCCTTCCTGCGCAGCTTCATCTTCAGAAGAGCGGAAAGTACACGGCCAAGCATGAAACCAGAGCTCTTAGGATCCTGGTTAAGCGAACTTGGATTGTGTCCTCCGCTGATCTTAACGATTTGGTCCAGAGTCCCAGAGATAATGTATTCTTCAATCGATTGTCGAAACATCTGCTCTGAGTCAATGTACATATTGCCTTCGATATACAGATGAGCCATTCTCTCGAACTTGAGGGCTGCAAATGCCGTGTTGCGTTGGGAGGGTGAGCAGCTTGAAAGCAGCTGGGTAGATTGTTTGAGAAGGGGTATGAGTTGCCGATAACCCTGTCCGGCCTCTTTTTCTTTGATGTATCGAGACCAGAACATGTTTGAAAGCTTGACAAGTGCCATTCCTAGGTTTTCTGTTGTCTCTGTATCTTGTTCATCGGGGGATTCGATGGTTGAGAGCAGGCGATGGCAATCAGTCAGAATTGGAAGCATGTCTTCCCAAGGTGGTCGCTGAGACATGATAGAAAGCTTTCCAATTGCGACAGTCGAATCAATGGCAGCTAGAATGATACTCCTAGAAATTGAAATGCGTTTCTTGAACATCTCAATCTCCTTTTCGTCGCCATCTTCTGCTGGTTGGCGTCCAACATAGCGTCTGAGGAACCTTGTGAACGCTTGTAGATATTCCCTGATCTGACCAGCAACTTCGTTTTTCTCGCTTTCAGTCTCGAAACTTTTTGCAATAGCCTCTCCGAACCACGCAAGAGCCAGCTTCTTCAGTCTTGCAGCTTCCACCAGCAGTTCATCTAGGTCGTTTGCGCTGCCTCTTAATTGCAACCCTAGGGATTGAGTCGCCTCTGAAACAGAATCCAGGGCTCCGTCCAGGAACTTTTTCGATGTCTTCGAAGCCTGGAAATGAACAGATGCAATTTTACACCGAACTGTTGCCAGCGAAAGAGACTGGGTCTTTGAGAGGGGCTTGATGGCTTGTGTGAACAGCTTCATAGATTCATCAAAACACCCCGCATCAAAAGCGAGCTGCCCAAGAAGAGTCATGAGCTTGGCAGTCTGATTGGCGTTTTGTGTCTCTGATGACTTCTTCTTGACTTCTGCAATGGATGTTTGTAGCCGGGTAACCGTTTTGTAGATTGAAGCAAACTCGTTTTTCTCAATACCTTTGCTCCGGTGAGAAAAGCTACCAAAATAACGAAGCAAAGGGTCGAATACTTCCTTGCTCTCATCACAGACATGACCGGACAACTTCCAGCCCAAACATCGAACCTCGAGGGAAAGTAGTTGCAGGGCCAATGACGTGGTTGGCTTCAAACTACTCGAGGCCTCATCCTTCGAGAAAGATGTCCCCGAGCAAAGCGCTAGAACTGTGTTTGATAGTAACTGAAGTTGTAGAGCAGCTTTGTCATTCGATAATTGACCCGATTTCAAGGCAGCCAGAATAACTTGAGCAGGGCTACTCAGATCCGAAAGTTGCAAAGAAGGGTAAACCTTCTGAATTGTGGAGGCTCTTCTATCCGCAGCAAATAGCCGCATCACATTCGAGTGAAAAGGAACAAGCAAGCCGTACAGCGATTTCGCATTCGAGATGTGGGCGAATGTCAAGAGATCCGACATCCGTTCCTTTAAAGCTTCTTCGTCCGCCGCATCCTTTGCTTCGGCAATCTTCTTCCTGGCCTTCCCGCCATCCAGATATTGTTGGATTCTCCGCTTCAAAAGTCGAAGCTCTTTGTATGCCACATCGTTCAATCCCAGTGAGATAAGCTTTCCCGCTAGGACACACAGTCCCTGCTCGAGCTGCATGTTAGGGAACTGGTCGTTCGTATCATCATTCTTGAGAGTGCGCAGTGTGGACAAAGAAAGCCTTGCGCACTCCGCAGCCGAGACAATGCCCGCGTCGGGGCCATTGGCAGTATCGGGGGTATTATTCTGGCGCTTGGCTGTAGATATCTTCGCAGCATCCGTGAGGGTCTTTAATGTGGCATTGAATACCTCCGTAGCAAAGACCAGCTTCTCCTGACTCGACAATGCCGCCGCGTCGTGATCGGCCAATGATTGCAGCGCCGTATCATTTGCAGGTTTCGTCTTCGTTGCGCGGGAATTCCTCGTTCGACTCGGCGTTGTGGCTGGTTCTCTTGTGGATTTTGTGCGTTTCGTGGGTTTCTCGGGCATCTTTGGCGACCCGCGGAGGAGTGTTTGGAGGGACAAGACAGTAGCGTCGGAGCATGTTGTCGTTGAGTGGAGGGCCTGTTTCACGGACTCTGTTAGAGAGCTGGCCGGTAAGACGGTGACCGCCATTTTCCTGGTCGTTTTATCGAAGCTGCAGGACTGAGGTCATCGCTCGCGTCGAGCCTTTGATGTGCAATCGCTATCGGCCGGACACTCTAAACGGGGGTTGTCGCAGCAACAACAGCGCTAGACCGTATCGGGAGTTGATAGCCTTATCGCCTCAGGCAATCACGACCTCAACTTTTCCCGCTGTTGAAGATCGACGGTTGCTGCTAGACGCAAACAGAGGCTATGGCTTTCAGATTCAGGCCCTTTGGGCTTAGCAAGCAGATGTTTTCTGCTCCTTCTACATTAAATACTACGAGACAATGCCGCGCACCGACCGGGCGCTCATATTCAACCTCCGATCGCCTTCCGAAGATCGCGGACACATCAGTATGGACGGCAATGATTCCCCGATTTCTCCGGGGTAGCAGAGCACGCAAGGATCCCGCGAAAGAGAAATCTAAAGAATGGAACCCAGCGACATTCTACATCATCATGTTCACTCTGATCGGCTCGCAGGCCATTCGCATGCTCACTTTGAAGAACGGCTATGCGGCATATACTCGGACAACGGATGCGAAGATCGAGCTTCTAGCGGAGATTATTGCACGAGTCAAGAATGGAGAGAAGGTCGATGTGGAGAAGTTGCTTGGAACGGGCGATGAGGCAAAGGAACGAGAGTGGGATGAGGGTGCGTTAACAAAATATCCGACAATTCTATTATATGGCTAGCGTCTGACTATTTCTCTCTAGTGCTGCGCGAGATTGAAGCTGAAGATTCCCTGTGGCATGAGAAGAAGACCGCCCAGTCGAAAGCAGAGAAGGTCCAGGAGCCCGAGAAAGAACAAAAGCAACCCGCACAGCATGCGGAAGACAAAGGCACCGAGGAGGCTGTTAAGACAGAGTCTACACGAAAGCTTAGATTCTATTGAATGGGAACTAAATTCGGTCCTCATCAAGAACAACCTCGGGAGCTTCTGGTCTTGAGGCTCGGCCATGTGGGCTCGGAATATACGCCACCGAATTGGGGAATTGGGCCACTGCCGTCTCAATGATATCGAATTGATCTTCTAGATCACGATGGGATTGCTTTCTATCACGACAATTGGGGCTAGTATTCCCCACGCACATGGACCTAGTCCATGACCAATATATCCTCGAGGATATAAATGTAACATCATCTGCACAGGAAATCCTTCCTCAAGAGTAGATTCCGATACCCGTTTGTGAGCTTGCACATCACGCTTCATGTACATATTTTCCCCCCGAACCTGTGATAAACAACTCAAACCTCCAGAAACCAGAACTTACAATGTAATCCAATGCAGATCATAAGATCAAACGCACCCAAATGCTTCCTTGGCCGGTATAGGATCTATCTGCTCTGTAGGCACGACTAAGATCAACCATGAACATGTCTACTTACACCCGCGTGATAAAACAGGAAAATATCAACCCAAACCAGATCTAGATTGATAGAAACACCACAATCAGGGCCTTCTATGACAACCCACACACCTTCTTTCCAAATCTATCTGCTGTTGATACAATGCAAACACAGGCGGTCTCCGAAAGACATCATGATGTA
>LACB01000589.1:0-15813 GCA_030142185.1 Penicillium thymicola
AATTCTATGAAGAAAGAAAGAAAAGCACGGGGGGGATTCAGAGATGGGATGAACCACATACCGTAGACTGCGACCTTGAATGCCGATCATGCCTTCCACACACTGCTCACTGGAGAAATTCCATCCCCATTCTAGTCCGACATAGTCCAAAGGAGTGAGCATAAAGCTCTTGGTTTGAACGTCAGAGTATCCTAGCCAGGGACGGGTGCTGAGCGCCAGAACAGCCGTTTGGCCCTTGACGGAAACCTGGGATAATTTCACAGGCTTGGCACCGATGAAACGAGTTCTAGTATCCGAGAGCTCACCAGTCACCTCATCCAACACGGTACGAAGGTAAACACCAGAGTAAAGACCGATATGGAGATAAAGGGTCGTGCCGCCCGAGCTCGAGTCGGCCATGGCCATAATTTGCAGGGCAGATGGTGCAGACGTCAATGCTTGCACTGATTTGTTCTCGAGTGTTGAGTCTGGATCCAGGCTGAGAATGCGGACGGTAGAGTCATCACATCCCACAGCCAGGA
Organism: Penicillium thymicola; assembly: GCA_030142185.1. Lineage (NCBI taxonomy): Eukaryota > Fungi > Ascomycota > Eurotiomycetes > Eurotiales > Aspergillaceae > Penicillium > Penicillium thymicola. Next base: position 522 of record LACB01000589.1, read on the forward strand.
ATAAGCTTCGCATGCGGCCCTCGGGGACCTCTCCCATACTTAGAGAGGTGACGGTGCCAGACATCTGTCGCCGCTCATCATACTCGGCCAATGCCCCGTCTGCGTCCATCTCAAAGTAGACAATTTCACCGGAGCTGAGTGCCACTGCAACTTGACGTTCATTCGTGGCTGCTGCAACGATGGACCGGTGCTGTGGAGCAGGCCATTCATTGACTCGCTGGTCTGAAAGGATGTGGCGAATACCTCGAGGGTGAACTTGGACTAAAGAATCCTCACCAAGTTGTTGCACTGCCAGAGTTGGAGCCGAAGAGAGGAACCCTGTGTCTGAAACTTCTTCGACAATTTCGCCGATGCTCAGGACGAGGGTGCCATTTGCAAAAGAGAGAATGATGTATGTGTGGAACTCATCTTCTCGCGTTAACTTGGTTGTCCATACAGCCGAAGGCACCTGCTGAAGGTCCGACTCCACGATCTCAGATACCTCGAGTGCGTGCTTCAGAGTCCGGAATGTGCTTCGGGCTCCAGAGCCACAGATGGTGTAGATTTGAGGTGCGTCATCCTCACTCAAATTGAGGATTTTACTGTCAATCAGAGGACTCAACGAGTTCATGCTTTCCATGAGGTTGACATTTTCAGCGCCTCGGGGGTGGAAGTAGATCGGCGCGGAGGGCACAGAGTGATCTGCCGAGAACGAGTCGCTGGAAAACACCTCGTCGGGGTCGTCACCAAGTTTTTCGAATTGATAAAAGTGGTGGTTTCCAGATTCACAGGCCGCATAAAGGAAACCGCTCTTGAGGATCAGCAGGTTCGTGCACACAGGAATCGTGTCGAAGTATTTAATCGTCAGTCTCTTCACTTCTCCCGTAGGTGTGCCCTGTTTGTCTTCAACCATTTCCAGGTTCAACTTCAACAGATCACCATCCTCGGTTTGGAGAAGGAAGAAGAAAGCGCCTCTCATCTTGTGCATAACTCCCGAGACGATCGAGCGCTTACGATCAGGGTTTTCTGTGGCTCCGCTGCGTCGCGGGATAGGCACGCGGAACGCACCCTGATTGGAGTGGCGGTAGGTAATGTTATCCTCCGCACACACCAAAACACCACTAGGACCATCGTCTCCTCCGGGTACCTGGAACAGCATGGATGCTGTGCGATCGACGGGGTCAGACCACTTGCGGACAACGTGATTCAACCCGAGATCAAGTTCGTAGTACACCAAAACCTTCTCGGCTTCTTCGTACGCTTGACCAGTGGGATCCTGGTCAGCTTCCGAGTAGTCCACCTCAAGAGCAGCGAAAACGGGGTTGTCGTAACCAACGTCCAGGCAGATCATAGCGAAAACCAAGGTCTGGGGCTTGTGAGCTTCCAGTGGTGAGGAGATGATAAGTTCTGCTGTCGTATTGCGGTTGAGAACATAGACCAGCTTGTTTTTTTCCACAGAAGCAATCAGACACGCTCGTCCCTTTGGGTCTACTGCGAGGTATTGACCCGGCACGACGCGACGAACTCCAGACTTCCCAAATGTCTCCATATGGATGCGATTGAAGCGGTTCTCAGAGGGAACATATTCAATGATCGTGATGCGACCCGAGTCCGAGCCGATGATGATGTAATCTATTATAATCACTCAGTACGGTCCTTTGATAATAAAGCATTGGGAGTATCAACATCGCTGTCCAGGGCAGATCTCAATCCTCCCTCAAGGGGTCGGTTCGTAAGAGGACCGTGCTGCCCAGGAAGCTTGGAGAATCACTAAGTTGTACTCGTAAAGGGGCACATAAGGGGTGTAAAAAAAAAAAAATCGACATACCTTTGTTGCTTCCAGCTACGCGGAAAGCTGCGAGGGAGCGAATGATTCCGAAAACATCTTGAGAGAAGAGTGGCGTGATCTTGCCCTGTGCCGGGTTAGGCCGATGAATGGTCAATTTCGAGCCTGACGAGGTGACGATCTGCTGGTCCCTGGTACCTGCAAATTGACCCAAGATGGCCTGTGTGATAGCAGTCGGGGGCTGAATCGTCAGGGAGTACATAAACATGTGCGATGTGGTGGCCATGGTGGGCGACTAGGTATCGGTTTCCCGGTACCACAGAGAAGAGGTAGAAGCTTTGTACATGCAATTGCAAGTCAGGGAGTAAGAATATTACATCAGTCCCATCCCTGCTGGGTGGAGTTAAGAAAGAGAAACTCCTCAAGTCCACTTGCCACGGATGAAGAGAAGTGTTGCCGTGTGATCAAACTCGAAGAGGTGAGGAAGAGAAAATATTCCTTGCCGTGTGGGAGAGCTTCCACTAGCGCGTGTGGCACGTGATTTATGATTCGACCGCCTTCCACGCCGCACTGATTGATGCAAGGCAGATCACCTCCGCATAACTAACGGCCTCACTGACTCCCCTCATCTCATATTCCATCTCACTTTCGTGTTCTCCATCCACATCACAAGAGTTCATCCAACCAGGTGTTTGATCAGCCTGTTTATCCTCTCAGGATATACCCTATCATTGGTCCATCTCCCCATCGTCACCCCACTCGCTCTACAATCATCATACATCGTTTCGCCATGGCCGACGAGACGGCTACCACAGAGCAGGCTCCCATCACCTTCACTGTCAAATCATCCACCGATGCCAAATACACCCTGACACTTCCCCTCACCACTCTAGTATCAGATCTCAAGCAGAAGCTCTCAACCCCCGAAAATGCCGACACCCCCACAGAGCGTCAGCGATTGATCTACTCGGGTAGGGTTTTGAAGGACACTGAGACACTGGAGACCTACAAGATCAAGGATGGCCATACTATTCATCTCGTGAAGAGTGCTGCGAGCAATCAGCAGCGCCAGAACACAGCTGCTCAGCCTACCTCAGCCACTGCGGCTGCTGGAGCAACCCCAAGCCCGGCGGCAGCCGGTGTCCCAACCAATCTCGCTGCTGGTACTGGCAACAACCCACTTGCTGGTTTGACTGGTGCGCGATATGCTGGGTTCGCACAACTTCCTGGGGCGGGTCTTTTCGGCCCTGATGGTGGGGTAAGTGAGCTCTTATGGGAGACAGAAGTTATTCAATAATGTGTGCAACGGATAGCTAACATCACTTGGTCATTTAGATGGGACCCCCGCCGGATACCGAGTCGATGCTCAACATGCTCGAGAATCCCCAATTCCAATCGAGCATCAACGAAGCACTGCAAAACCCCGCTATGATCGACATGATGATCCAGCAGAATCCCATGCTTCGCGACATGGGACCCGGAGTCCGACAGATGATGGAAAGCCCAGAGTTCCGCCGTATGTTGACCGATCCAGGCTCGATTCGGCAGATGATGCAAATGCAACGAGCTATGGGAATGGGTGGCGGACCTGGTGGCGGTGATAACGCATTCCCCGCCCCGGGGGTGACAAACACGACGGCTGAGGGAACCCAGGGTGCCGAGCAACAGAATGCGCAAATAAATCCATTCGGACAGGTGCCTCAGAATCCGCTTGGCAACGCAAACCCTTTCGGTGCCCTCTTCGGAGCCAACCCTTTCGCAACCCCAGCCCAGCCTTCTGCTACCCCGGGCGCCACTCAGCCCGGCGGTGCGCAGGGTACCGACTCTACTGACCAATCAACACCTGCCCAGGGACAAACTCCGCAAGCTGCTCAGAACCCTTTCGCATCTCTCCTGAACCCGGCTATGTTTGGAAACGCTGGGCAAGCTGGTCAGGGTGGCACGGACCCTTTCAATCCTCAGCAAAATCCGTTCCTGCGTGACCCGGCGCTACTTTCCCAGATGATGCAAGGAATGGGCGGACAAGGCGCAGAAGGTGGAGCCGCTGGTGCAAACCCTCTGGCTGCTCTTCTCGGTGGTGGTGGTCTTGGTGGTTTCGGAGGTGGTTTCGGCGCCCCACAGCAGCCTGCAGACACCCGCCCCCCGGAGGACAGATATGCCGATCAGTTGCGGCAGTTGAACGATATGGGATTCTTTGAGTTTGAGCGGAACATTGAAGCCCTGCGTCGCGCAGGCGGCAGTGTTCAAGGAGCGGTGGAGTACCTTCTCAGCCACCCGTGATAATTTCTGGGCAGCTTTTCTTCTTTCTAGCACAGCCTTACGATTACTTTTCCTGATGTATTCAATTTCTACCGATTTCGCGAGGTGGTGACATGCTCCCTCGGTACCTATGACTTTCTCATTCCCCTTTTAGCATGCTTGTCTTCTGTGTGATCCTTAAGTTTTCTGGATATCTCGTCATCATTCCAGAGCTCATAATGACATAGGATCATTTCTAATTGAAGTTTCTGTCATACTTAAATCCCATACAAGTCTACAAAATCTTGCCCACATATCCTACACAGTATTGTACCACGCTGGGGCACAACAAAAAGAAAAAGAAAAAGAAATTTAAATGTTAAATGTTTAAGAAGGGCCTCTGGTCTAGTCACCCTTTGATGCCTTTGTCTCACAAGAAGGGTCCTGTATAAACTTGTTTTCCCCTAGCCCAAAATCAAGTTTGATCATCGTTTGGCCAGAAATTTCGGTATAAGACCCGAAAAGCAAGGCAATTTGTTCCCCATATCTACTCATTGAAATTGCTAGTTTGATCGTTGCTACAGCCGTATACTTGAATCCCAGATAATATAAACATTCTATCTATTCCTTCGTAATGAAATCAAAAGTATGAACATGAGAAACTCGCGTGGAACAGAGCAATGAATCCAAGGGCGCCAAAGCTGAGATCAAAGGACGAGGCATGAAAAGGGAAGTGAACAAACATTGAAACCCTTCAACATTCATATTGATGCAGAATCAGTCTGCCTGGCCTTCACCTGCCCATCCGAGATCTCAGGAATCAAACTCATCTCACTGTCACACGACTTGCGGAATGACCACTTAGTATTATTCCATTGACCATTGAAACATATGCCAGGATGAAGTGTCGTCAAACACAAAAGCGCGATCGCGAGCATAGCTCCCTCCAGGATCATGAAGACAACCTCATTGTTTGCCAATGAACTTTGGAACCCACCCTGGAGCTCTGCAACTCGGAACACAGAACGAACGAAAATGGTAAGTGTTGCTAGGGCCAGGCCTGGATTTATGATTAATCAGTGCTCTGGCAAAAGTGAAGATAAAGAAAGACTCACCAGCCAGGAAAGCTTTCCACTTGATGCTATTGCGGAGAACAATCATGTGCATCTCCGGGTTGAGTTTGTGCTGATTCTTGCGCACTTTCCATGCAAAGTCTAGACAAAGGGCCATGAAGATAGCGAGCGAGACAACCTGGGTTGATAGACCGGCGATCATGGTATTAATACCAGCCTGAGCAAGATCAGCCTGGTCCGCATCAGCGATCGAGGTAACAGCGCCTCCTGAAGCCTGGAGTAGCAATGAAATCAGATCACAGATGATGAAGGCAATGGTGTAAGTCCTAGGACGGAGGCGCGAAATGTTCTCTCCATAGATGACCACGATCCGTCCGAGACATATATAGATTGAGGCACAGATAAATGCGGGGGCTATTGTGAGGCAGATCAAATATCTGTCCAACTGTTAGTATTGTTCCCAAGGGTCAAAACATATGTGAATGTAATGGACGTACTCGAGGTAAGAACTGAAGAGGAATGGGTTATAATGCATCTTCAATCGTCCAGCATATCCGATTATTTCGAGTACTAGGCCACCAAATAAACCACCGAGGTAGCCCCAGGTCCGATATCGAATGCCCAGCACCACCTGGGCTACCAACAAGACCGCAAAAACAGCGAGGTAGAAGGCATTTCCAGCTAGTGAAGGCAAGTACTCAATATACGCTTCGGTTATTGGACAAATGGCCAGCGTGCAGTAATCGGACGGATCTGTTGAATTGCTCATGGTGGTTTCTGTAAATTCGATTTATGTGAAGGGAAGTAAGAAGCTCTCCAATGCAGGGTATTTAACTGTGAGTCCATATTGATTTTTTGAACTATATATCTCCAAATAGTTATAACTAGCTACTGTTGGCCTTAGTTAGGCGTCCATGTTTGTTGAAAACATCGATCCACGGATGCCTACGCCAAAGCTGACTGATAGCCGCTAACTGGGATAGATCTGTGCCATTACTTATGCCACTAAACAGTGCTTGGTTCGCTATCGAGGGCTGTGGGTGGAGGACGAAGCTGATTTGGATGTCTTGGCAGTGGTGCCAAGATACGGACATGGACACGGACACGGACACGGAGACTGATACGGAGGCCGTAAATGGACGCCTAAACAAGTACACGTCTAAGCCCGGGTTTTAGAACAGATCCTAATTCAGTCGTCAAATGCCACAGTAAATTTGAACTATTTATATTTCAGTCCCGAGGACCTGGTATCAATACTAAACGACACAGGGTCAAAGGTTGTCAGATGCTTGTGTTATAGATAGGGTATTCATTCTTCATGTCTTGTGAAGGTCTAGTAGCGAGGGGTGACAAGTTGGCTATGTAAAAACATTATCGAGGGGTTTGGGGTGGTGATATCGCTTATTGTGGTGGCCACCGTGATATTCTTGTGTCTAGAGGAGACATAGGATTTATCATTCTGTGAATGTAGACGTTGCAAATGATGTCAATGTGGCTGCCACCAGTCCATGTCCACCGGCAGACTAACCCAAGCGCTGCTGGTCAAATGATGTCGTTGGGTGTGCCATCCAGTCGATATACATCTCGTCAACTGCCGTGTCCGGGAAGAAGTCTAGCCACTGGGAATGGTTGTCTAAACCGTTCAATGTTGACTGCAGATCAACACAATGGCTTGCGTCTCCGGCGGATGAATAAATCCCTTCCGTAAGTTGCGCGTCGTGGTAGGATTGATCAGTACTGGGTCCGGATATTATTCGACTTTCAAACCACCATTGGACACGTTTCAGACGTTTTTCATAGTGAAAGAATACGTCTCGATCTCCGGATTCATCCATATCCGACGTGATGAGCGCCTGGATGCGAATGACACATTGTTTTATCGTGTTAGAGATATCCAGCGCACAACACAAATCGACCGTGTGAGGATGAACCGAAGGCCCTGATGCTGCTACCACTAGCTTACATGCAAGTGTGACTGCAACCCCGAGTTGAACCCATCCCACGTTGTCTAATATAGCGTCGTCGCCTAAAGGTAGGCAAATGTAGAAGTGGAGTAAGGCCTTGGCTGCGCTGAGTCCCATGCGCAACGCTTCAATCTGGAAGGATAGCTCATGACGTGGGGGCTGCGCGCCGGGCTTGTGGTCGAAAAGCGTGACCTGGCATAGATACATCTCGACAGTATGAAATTGCATGAAGAGAGTCTCTTTATTTGAAAGTTAGTAAAATAATATTCAATAATGGCGGCTAAGTTCACGAACGGCTTTCACGCAAGAGAAATGGTAAACTGGCGCGGTATAACTCAAGTTCGGATTTCAACTCGCGATAGTAATGCTCGAGACTAAATGGGGTGTTGTTGATTCCTGGAACATGTTGCGATGAAACCAGGGTGATTTTCTCGGAAAGTTGTTGGAGCTGTACAATATGGAGGAGATATTTATCTGACGGATACTCTGCATCTGCGGCCAATAACCTGCAAATACTCTCAAAATATGGCAAGTATGGGAATGAGTTTCCCTTTTGTAAGATCTGTGAGATCCTAGAAGACACCAGAGATGTTAACTCAAACATCCTTTGTCTGGGGATGTGGAGATACTTGCGAAGATGAGAGGTAGAAAAATCCGATAACAGCTCTTTTTTCTTCCCTTCCCCAGGAGACGGACTCTCTGTCAAATTCACTATCAAAATCCACTCTAGTTCTCCAGAATCGATGTTCAGGGGGACGGTCGAGTTGTAGATCAGTGATGAGACTGATTCCAAGATGTAAATATTGGGAAAACCGACGCGGTCTGGAGTGATACTGGCACCTACTACTTTGTTAATCAAAGATGAAATGGAGATAGAAAACCAGGGCCTACCAGGCAAGGTGAACTAAAAGTCCCTGAAGGATCTCGAACGAAACCGGGCTATCAGATACCATGCAGTCGCTGATCACCTTCTTTACCCGCTTCTCCAGTTTACGTTGCAGGGGCATGTTGCCATGCAAAGCAGCCGTGAGAATCGTGAGAAGAAGAAACGGCTTATCTGTTCGTAGTGTTTCGGCGGTCATCTGCGCTGAGATTATCACGAACGGGCAGTGTGGCATGAGTGTCGCTCGGAATTCATTTAGTAGCATGTTGGCAGCACCTATGGTAAGTAGCCCTTGATCAATGACATCTTTCGCATGCGCGGAACTACTCGGAGTCACCTCGGTCTTAATCGTCAGTGATTCCCAAGGTCAATGAAGCATATGGAAACAATATAGTACCGGAATTGGCGCCCCTAATTGGACCAGGAGCTGATCTACTTTGGCTTCCAGTGTCTCTATCCTTCTTTGGCATAGTTAGTACACAACATAAGACGAACTAGAAGGATACATTTCACCTGTCTCTAGTATCCGGTTGACTTGTAGGCTTTACATTTCCACCCTCCCGAAAGTGACAAGACTTCCCCAAGCGGCTGCATCTATCAGCCAGTCAGACATTGAGGATCGACCGATCTCTCCAAGTAACCAACCGGTCGCAACTCCCTACCGCCTCAGAACGAATGCATCGGATTTTAGCCCTCGCGCAGTTTTGACAGGTTTTGTCGGAGCCATTGGTATATCTCCCCTTTTGACGATCAGCCATGACTGGTTTCGTAGTAGAAAGCCAATGATTTGGAAGTCAATTGATGAGAAATTGGAATTGAGCGCATCTGTGCTTATGTTGTAGGCGGACTCTAGGCCTCCAGGGCTGTGGGGTTAGCTTATTTAACACGCGTGATATGATTGGATTCGCATGCCCTTGGCGCTTGCAATTTAGAAGTCCAAACATTGAAGGTTGAACAGGGTAGTTTTGATTCAAGGCCTGTCGTGATTTACCTTTGGGCATACTTTGCGTGGCTACAATAACATAAGGCATGGTGGTAATTGTTAATGTTGAAATCTAGATAGGCGAGGAAAGCTATTCGTCTATTTATAACACAAGCTGAGACTTTTTTTGTTGCAAAATACCAGAAAAACCTCAGTCGCGTCTCCCAGATTTTGGGGGCCAAAGTACAGTGGTATCTGGAAGCGTAAATTCTTCTGAACTATCAAGGCTTACAAAATGGTATGGTTGATTATATTGAGGTATGCATAGACCGGGGTCTGTTTGGCCCTGGAGGTGCCTGCTGATTAGGTAATCCGGGGACACGCTGGAGGAGGGTGAAGCTCACTAACTAACTAGTTATTACAAGCTTCCCACAGTTACTCAACCCCCTTTCTCGACACACTTATATCACCGCTGTGGCATTCAGTGCCAGTTTCATTCGTTACTTACCTGTCACTCGGCAGGTTGCGGGCGAGCTGAAATAATCCGGTAACCCTTGGCAATCTTCTATCCAACTCACACTCCCGAGTTCAAGTCCACTATCGGACTGTCCGATCATCTCGACAAAGAATCGCTTTGACGAGATACTCCCTACAACATATTTATCCTTGGCTCACTCGTTTCGATTTAACTTTCGCTGGTCGACATACCGTAACCCAACGACGTGCGACCCTCCACATTTTGTGTACATGCTGGTTCGATAGCTACCCGTTTACTCCGGGCCAAGGACAAAAGGGATCTCTTTGTCTCTGTTGAACATGGCCTTTGGTCAATTCTGTTCCCGTCAGTGGACGCTGTGGGTGCTGCTGCTCGTGTCCTATGCCGGCGCCTTCTATATCCCTGGTAAGCACCGAGGCGTACTTTGATTAGACACTAGCACATGATACTTACACCCTTCCCTTTCACTAGGATACTCGGTTACCCGATATAATGACAATGATCCGATTCCTCTTCTCGTGAACAAGATCTTCTCCGACCACACCCAGCTGCAGTATGCCTATTTCGACCTGCCTTTCGTCTGCCCCCCGAGCGGCAAAAAACATAGCGGCTCCCCGTTTGGATCCGGCCAAAGTATCTCGCTCAATATTGGAGAGGTACTGCGTGGCGACCGAATCATGACCTCCGATTTCGAGGTTGCGATGGGGAAGGACGTGGAGTGTCAGTCACTCTGCACCCGCGATGTTAGTCGGTCAAATGTGAAATGGGCTCGTCAGCTCGTCAAGGAGGGATATGTGATCGAATGGATTGCCGATAATCTACCAGGAGCCACAAGCTTTGTGACAGTGGATCGAAGCCGCAAGTATTACGCTTCCGGATTCAAGCTTGGCTATCGAGATATCTCTCCAATCACCGGGCAGCCTCGGTACTTTATCAACAACCATTTCACGATCGTTATCCGCTGGCGGAGCGCACCAGAAGGAGGAAAGGTGGTTGTAGGTTTTGAGGTGTACCCAAAAAGTATTACCGCCGAGGACCGCCAGGAAAATGGATGTCCCAAAGCTGTCCACAATAACAACGAAGGACTGGGCCTGTATATCGCGCCCAACCTTTCGCGAATGCAAGAGAAGTACTCCGGACTGTCATATATCCCAGATGATGATGACGATGACGATGGAGCCACTCTGAAGGTCCCCTACACCTACTCTGTCTACTTCCGAGAGGATACCAATGTTGAGTGGGCCAACCGCTGGGATTTATACTTTACCAACCAAGGCGAAAGTTCGATAACCCACTGGCTGGCGATAATCAACTCGCTGACAATTTGCACCGTGCTGGGAGTGACCGTGTTTGTCATCTGGAGCCGCACAGTGCAAGGCGACCTTAAGGGCCGCGGGGATGGTGCTATGGAGGATCGGAAGTCGAAGAGCCAATCTCGACGCCGGAGTGCGAAGTTTGGTGAGAACAAAGCCTCCGGGCTTCTGGACGATAGCGCAGATGTGGAGCGCGATGCCGACTACTCCTCGGACGAAGACGCCCTCGAAGATACAAGTGGTTGGAAGCTTCTCCATGGGGACGTGTTCCGCATTCCCGCTTATAGTGGCCTTCTTGCCCCCTTGGTTGGATCAGGAATGCAGTTGTTATTCATGGCTTCAGGCTTGCTCCTGCTCAGCTGCCTGGGAGTCTTGAACCCAAGCTTCCGTGGTGGCTTTGTTAGCGTCGGCATGGGCCTATTCGTCTTTGCTGGCCTGTTCTCCGGCTACTTCTCGGGAAGACTTTACAAGACCTTTGGCGGAGCCGCTTGGCGCAAGAACACACTAATCGTGGGTATTATGCTCCAGCTATTCATTTGCTATTGCTAACTTATGAGTTTAGACCGCTTTGCTTTTCCCTGGTCTGGCATTCTGCTTAGTCTTGATTCTGAACTTGTTTGTCTGGGCTCAAGCATCCAGTACGGCAATTCCTTTCGGCACTCTGATCGGCCTCCTTGCACTTTGGCTCCTGATCCAAGTTCCGCTGGTGTACATTGGTAGTTGGGTCGGCTATGTACATGCGGCGCCATGGGAGCACCCTTTGAAGACGAATGCGATTGCCCGCCAAGTCCCACCCCAGCCCTGGTATCTCCGCACCCCTCTCGGGCCTGTGGTAACTGGCCTCGTTCCATTTGCAGTTCTTTTCATTGAGCTGTTATTCCTTTTCAAGAACTTGTGGCAGGACAAGTCTGGCTATTACTATGTCTTCGGCTTCCTGAGTGTTGTCTCAACCGTGTTGATTGTCACAGTCGTTGAGGTGACGGTGATCGCAACATACAGCCAGCTTTGCTCCGAGGTAAGACTGTCCTTGGCTTGGATTATGAATTGCCATGCTGACTTCTTTAGAATTATCATTGGTGGTGGCAAAGCTTCCTTACCGGCGGCAGCAGCGCTTTTTGGATTTTTGCCTACTGTGTCTGGTATTACCTGTTCAAGCTTCACATTACTGGCTTTGTGTCAAGCCTGCTGTTCTTTAGCTACAGCCTCCTCGCTTGCGCTGTGTATGGCCTGTTAACCGGAACCGTTGGTTTCCTGGCCGCTTATGCGTTCGTCCGGCGTGTTTATGGGTAAGACTGCTCCATTGAATATGGTAGGAAATAGGCTAATCGTGAGAATTGTATAGTGCCATTAAGGTCGACTAAACGTTGGCACAGCCACACCGTCCTTTTTTTTTAACTTCTTCAATCCAGAGTCTCTTCGTTCCCTCAAACATCTCCCTCTTCATGATCTGATCTGTCCGATAAGCATAGGTGAAGTCTTCTACCACCACGGCGTATAGTGTCCTATTTTCTGCATTTTCTGGCCGTCTGAAATTTTGAGCCTTTGTTTCCCACTTGTGTGTTGAACACAAGCCATTCCTTCTCTTTCCTAGTTTCTTGCCAGTGCCCAGTAAACTAGTATTTCGATCCGACTCCTTGGTGAGGGCCTGTCATCTGGTGTCACATTTTTATATTTCGTACACGTTCGCCCAAAGCAGATGAGGATTCGTCACAAATACACGCCCAATTTTGAGCACTCATCAGTTCTAATATATTGCTGTTACCCAAATTTGAGGACAAAATTCCACCTTCATAGCATATCGACGTCGACCGTAAAGCCATGTACAACTCGTGTCTGTATCTGCGTTTATGAATATCCCCACCCCGAAGTAGGCTATTGGGGGTGTTCCTAGTCTCATTGTCCTATTTCCAAGGCAGAGATCGGAACAGCAACTGGCAACCCCAAGTTCCGCTTACTATTTGATTTTCGCCGACTTAGAATTCTCCAGGTCTGATAATAGACCCAAAACATTTTACGACTCGAAGCCTGTTTCCGATGAAATGACGAGGAACAAGTCTAAAAAGAACAAGCCCGGTTCAAACCGTGACCAAAAGATATGTGGGCTAAATATTATCATTGTTGGCTAAAGCTAGACATTCTTAGGACGACTCCGAGTCGCAAACGCCGGGGTTCTAAAAGAAGGCACCTCCGGTCGTTACAGCTGCGCCTCCTGCACCTAAGCGGAGCGCCCCGGCTAAGGACCCCCCACCCCCGCTAACATTGAGGCACTGCCCCCGAAGAAGACCCCGACCCTTACGCGCTTCTTCGCCGCAGAGCAGGAGCAAATGAAATCTGGTAACGGAACGGCTTTCGTCTTGATCTCGTCCACTATGAGGGGGTAAAAGGGAAGTGTCTTCGCAATCTTCGCAACCCAGTCCAACTACCCGTCTGTCAAATAATGACCCTCCACCTTGAAAATTATTAAGCTCGCAAATACGTGCTGCTATGAGTCCAAAATCACCAAACTGATAGGGAAGCCTATCCTTTGATGCAGGGGGTCAAGACTCCTGTAAGCGGCGGCGATGTGGTTATTCGGCGGATCCGTATCAGTTGCTTGGCCTTCATGTTCTTTGGCAGCACCATTCTTCTTTAGTTGCAGGTAAAAATATGTCATACTTTTATAGAACATTAGATATTCTTGAGTAACCAAAGGGAGTATAACAAAGAGAAGAATATATGATGATTTTATTCATGAACAAATTGGGGTTGTACGGGCCTAACACGAGGTCCGATCTCAGTTAGAACCCTCGGGGAAACAGGCATTTGGTATCACCGACATGAAGACTGCAGTAAAAAGAAAATGCGTGATCCGAGGGAGCAAATCAGCCCGTGCTCTGCGCTTGAACACGTGTATAGCAAGACTATTCTTGTTAGGCGTGCCGTCCACAATGGCTTGAATGCCATGGAGGCCGCATAGTCAACAATCATCGATACGGTGGTGGGAAATTATCCGCACATCATAACCCTCGTGGTCAAACTCATTCTCAAGAAAAAAGGGCAACCTGTCATATGCGTCGGGTAAAAAGATACTAATCAAGGCGTATACATCGCACTGCACTGGAGAATAGGTCTATGCACATCATAAGTCTACATTGAGTGAAACAATCCCATGTTGACTTGGAAATGTATACGTTGATGTAGACGTGGCTATGTGGAGCATATCGGACATACTTTTATAGTAATCATCGTACATAAGAAACAGCGGTGACTGTGTTTTACCCCCAAGGTACGTACGTAAACATTGTAAATCTGGGGGTGATCATAGACCGCTCCTCATGGCGTGCTCAGAAAAGGGGATTGCTCATTGTGTGGTGATGATACATTACGTCCCTTCTGTTTGTTTCCTTCCTATTTCTTCGAGGATTGTTAGAAGGAACGATAGGAGATAAATAGAAGAGCGAAAAGGAGCAAGAATCCCACCGGCGGGGTACTCCGTCGCTATCTTGGGTCTTTCACGACGTCTCTTTTTCCTCCCTGGTAGTGTCAAATACTGTGGTGTGATTGGGCGTCAAGATAAGCAAGTGGAACCTCTGCCCCTAAGCCTCGCCTCTAACCTGGTTGGGTTATCCCAGGAGGAAAAGGACTTGATTGACTGGCTGAAAAAACAATGACACGATCCTGTGGAGCCCAAGGTTTGACTAGTGGTCGGCTCTGGGATTCACTAAGCTGAAACAAGTTAGCCTTTACAGGGTCCTGTCACACTGGAAACACTGCCATGGACGTGGGCTGTCCATGCCGTTATCCACTCCGGGGTCGAGTGCGTATGTGAACTGCACTGAAGCTAGACTTTATACTAAATCCCCCGACTTTGGCACCACATGTTTTAATTGAAATTATTGGTTTGAAGGGGGTGAGGTAAGTGGTGGTTTTACATGCACGGTTGGTATTGCGGTGGTATTGTGACTTACCCAATGTGACAAATGCAACACCTGGACCACACACGACCCCCCATAGTGCCTGTAAAGTGGCGACTCGGCACTTGGCCCGATGGGATTTTATTACCTACAATTGATAAAAATCACTGGTCTTGTGACTGGATATTCTCACTTTCAATCCGGTTATTGCTAAGAAATATGACAAATATCTAATTCGGCAGCTAAAGGGGAAAAAACTGTAGGTTTATGTACGTAAAGGTAGGACTCGGGATTATCTAGTTCGGTATTATGTTACCATACAGGTTCTTCCGAAAATCACACCATCAATGCTTCGAATGATCCCATCGTCCTTGCGGGGGGAGTACGTCAGTACCGGATCACCTCCCCTGATCTTCGTTGCAGGCGGGAACTATTTTGTACTAATCGATTTGGGATACAATCATAATGTACAATGTATAGCAATTCTGCAGGGTTTATGGTCAAATCGGAATAAAAAATATGATCTTCACGGTGTATCGGGGAAATATTACATTAATACAACACCCTTTTTGAAGTCTTGGCCTTCATGTGTTCAACAATTTTAGCCCCCATCGAATTATTTAATTATTGAATTATCCAATTATCTAATTATCTCCTTTTTTCTGTTTTCCTCTTTCGGTCTTTTCTTATACTTTTTATCTTTTTTTTTTTTTCTCTCTCTCTCTCCTTTGTTCCCCACATTCTC